>KI911121.1:903044-1143776 GCA_000482085.2 Cladonia metacorallifera KoLRI002260
TAGGGAGGGTAGGGGCTAGGGGGAGGGAAGGTTAAGTAGTAGGGAATTTAGTAAAAAGGCTATTAAAAGTAGTGCTTAAACTTACTAAAAGTAGCAGCCTTTATACTATCCTACTATTAAAATTTATTAAATTATAACTACTCTCTAATTATAATACTTTCCTATATAAATATAGCTAAACTATCTAAGTTAAAGACTTATAATAAAGCTATATTAAGAAGTATATAATAGATATAGTAGAAGCTAGTAATAGATAATAAATATAAATTATTAATAAATAATAAAATATAATTTTTAAATAATATTACTTTAAAAAAATTTCTCTAAAAGATAAATAGATTTATATATTAAAATAAAATATGAATAGAAAGATTATTTATTATAAAGTATATTAAATTTAAATAATATAAAAGTTTTAATTATAATAAAACTTTTATTTTAATTGTTAAAAATAGGGATAGAGGGCTACTAACTAAGTAATATTAGATTAGTAGAGCAAAGTAGGCAAGGTTATAATAGAAGGTATTAGTAAGCAATTGCTTATATTACTTAGCTATATAGAAGAAGGAGAAAACTACTTATTATATAGAAGTAGCCAAGCCCTTTTCCCTAGTCCATCTTACTAAGATGCCGAGGTCTAATAAAAATGCTGAAATGAGGGTTTTCCTAAATAGGAATGTCATTACTAAATAAGGAATATGATTTACTAAATGCCGAAATTAATATGCTATATTAGGAATGCCGAAATTAATATTGCTACATTTAGATAGCTAAGCTAATAGTGGTAAGGGCTAGAGCACAGTCTAAGTTTGCGCCACTAATAATAATTAGAAATTAAATAGAAAATTAGGAAATCAATTTCCAGGATAAGAGTAATTAGTGATGCATAGAATAATATATAGAATAATGTAATACATAACTTTATGCGACTTACAAATTCTAATAGATATAATAAGAATTAGGATTATTATTATAATAATAAAGGATTTAATACTAGACCTCTTTTAAAAAGTAATTGGTAAACCTTTTATACAGAAATACTTAATTCCTAAAAATATATTTGTTGGAATTTGGTTCCCGCCGATAGCTAAGCCCTATTAAGTGGTACAGGCCCTAGATCTAAATATGCTGAGTATAAGCGCTATGCATAAGCGCTATGCATTGCATAAATGATAATACATATGCACAATTTCCTTTTACCTCTATTCGGCCCCTTTTTCGGTAATTAATTACTTAATTTTTTCCTTGGATTTCTAAGCATTATTGGTGGCGCAAATCGAGACCGCGTTCTAGCCCCTACCACTATTAGCTTGGCTATCCTAATACAGCATATTAATTTTAGCATTTAGTAAATTACATTCCTTATTTAGCAATGGCATTCCTATTTAGGTAAGCCCTTATTTCGGCATTTCTATTAGACCTCGGCATCTCGGCAAGATAGATTAAGGAAAAGGGCTTAGCTACTTCTATATAATCAGCGGTTTTCTCCTTCTTCTATATAGCCAAGCAATATAAGCAATTGATTACTAATACATTCTATTATAACCTTGCCTGCTTCGCTCTACCAATCAGATATCACTTAGTCAGCAGCCCTCTATCCCTATTTTCAACAAAACTTAATTTATCAAAATATTATAATTATTAATTAATATTAAATATTTACTTAACTTTATTTTTTAAAATTAATTTAATTTATTAATTTTAATATATATTAAAAATAAGGGGCTACTAACTAAGCAGAATTTAATTAATGAAATAAAAAAAATAGAATATATCAATAAGCTATTACTAATTTTAGTTATATATAAAAAATATTAATTATATAAAAATAACTAAGTTCTTTTTTTAATTTATTTTATTAAAAGTAAATAATAATATTAAAAGTAAATAATAATATTAAAAGTAAATAATAATATTAAAAGTAAATAATAATATTAAATTTTAATAAAAATATTAAAATAAAAGCTTTTCTAAATAGAAATATTATTATTAAATAAAAAATATAATTTACTAAATATTAAAATTAATATATTATATTAAGAAAATTAAAATTAAAATTATTATATTTAAATAGCTAAGTTAATAGTAATAGAAATTAAAATATAGTTTAAATTTATACTACTAATAATAATTAAAAATTAATAGAAAATTAAAAAATTTAATTTCTAGAATAGAAGTAATTAATAATATATAGAATAATATATAGAATAATATATAGAATAATATATAGAATAATATATAGAATAATATATAAATTTATATAACTTATAAAATTCTAACAATAGTAATAATCTTTATTATCTAAAAAATAATTTAAGTTAATATTATTAATAAATTAAAAAAGCTTCAATAAATTTTACTTATTTAAATATTTTATTAATTAATATTAATAGTTTATAGCTTTTTAGTTATAGATTATTATAATTATTATAATTATTTAAATATAAAGTATAATAGCTTTAAGACTTATATTAATATAAAAAAATTAGTATTCTAAAACTTTATAAATATATTATTTTAATTAATTATAATACTTTTATTGATAAATTAAAAAAGACACTTTATTTATTAAAGTTTTAAAAATAAGATTAAATTAATACTAACTTTTTAAAAAATAAAAAATATTAATAATAATAAGATTTATAAAGTTATTAAGTATTTAATATAATAATTATAATTATAATTATAATTATAATATTAATATTACTAGTTATATTTATAATAAAAATTAAAATAAGTAGATTTTATATAGAGATAAATATTAAAAAATCTTTAATAATATAATAGCTAGTTTTAATATTAAGTATTTAAACCCTAATATTAAATAATAAGTTTATAAAATAAGTTATAATATTAAGTTAAATAATAATATCATTAAAATTAATAATATTAAAACTATTACTATTCTTAATAATATATATTTTATTTTTAAATATTATTTTTAAATATTATTTTTGAATATTATTTTTAAATATTATTTTTAAATATTATTTTTAAATATTATTTTTATTCTTATTCTTATTTTTATTAAATTTAGATTTTTTATTAAGTTAAGAGTTTTTATTATTATTATTTTATTATTTATTATCTAAGACTTATAGTTATTAATATAATTAATATAATTATAATTAATAATAATTAAGCTTATTATAATATTTTATAAATTTAAAAATTTTAATAATATATTTTAATTTATAATTATATTAAGCCTAGATTAATAAATTAAATAATTAATTAATAATTTATTATAAGCTATATATTAAATATTATTATAAAATTATAAGCTTATATTATCTTTAAATTCTTTAAATATAATATAATATAATTAAGGTTATATTTACTTATTTTATTAATTTTTAATATCTCTTAATAAAACTTATTATATTAAATAATATAAAAGTTATAGATAAGATTTAAATCATTATAAAAATAAATAATTAACTATAAATTATTAAATTTAAGTATAAAACTAAAATACTTTATTTTATTATAAATCTTTATAAATTATTTATAATAATAATTTAAGTTATTATATTAAAAGAGGCTAAATAATTTAAATTTAATAAAGATATTATAAATAAAATTATATCTTTTTAAAATATATTATTTTAATTTTTTTAACATTTTAAAACCACTTAAAATATCTATTATAATTTATTAATAAACTTTTAAAGTATTTATATTATTAATAAATAAAATTTTTATAAAATTTTTTTATTTAATAATTTTAATAATTTTAATAAAATATAGTTTAAAATACTATCTTTAAATATTAAAGTACTAGAATTTTAATTTATTATTAAATTAACTCTTTATAACTAAGAAGTATTAAGAGTAATATTATTTATTCTATCCTTAAATATTAAATAAAAGTTATACTTTTTATATTATTTATTTATTCTTAAACTAATATTTTTGGTCTTATAATCTACTTTTTTTTAACTTAGAATAATTATAATTTATTAGTATATATAGTGTATACTTTATTATTAAAATTCTATAATTTTTATAAAATTAAAATTAATTAAGTCTTTATTTAATTTATTATTAAGAAGTATACTAATTAAATATCTATTAACCTTTACTTAAATTTTAAATTTAATATCTCTATTAGATCTTATAGTAGTAATTTATTTAATTTTTTAATAAATCTTATTATTTAACTTACTTATTAAAAGATTTTCTAGTTTTTTAATTCATTTTACTCTTTATATTTAAAGTAGTATAGGTAGAGCTAATAACTTAAAAAATAAAATTAGTTTCTTATTTAAAAAAATATCTATAACTTTATTAACTAATATTTTTATTCTTATTTTTATTTTTTATAGTATTAAGTATCTATTTTATAAATAATACTACTAAAGTATTTATTTGATATCTTATTATAATATCTATTATATAATATTCTACTTCTTCTAAATTATTTATAAGATTTATTATATATTCTTTTATATATTTAATATATTATTTCTATATTATAATAAATTCTTTATAGACCTTAATATTATACTAGTATAAGTTTTATAGGTAAGTTAATAATTCCTTAATTTATTTTAAATTAAGGAAGTTTATAGCTTCCTTATTTACTACTAAAATCTAGAATTTATTTTTATAATAACTTTTAAGTTTATTTAAGAACTATCCCTACCATTTTTTCTTATTTTAATAAGTTTTATAAAAGTTATTATAATTATAAAACTTATTTAAATCTATTTTTTTAGGTTTACTTATCTTAATATACTAATTATTCTTTATAATAATAATTTATTCTTATTATAAATACTTATTCTTATAATATCTTTTTTATAGTAATTATAGTATTCTATTTATAATAAATCTTTAAATTATTATTTATATATTTTTATTTTATAATTTTATTTTTAGCTTATGATTAAAATATTTTCTTATTTTTTTAACTTATTTCTTAAGTTTAAAGCTTTTTATTCTTAGTATTTTTTATACTATCTATTATTAATAAAATTAATTTATTAAATAAGGATTAATATATTAAGTATAAGTAATAATTTAATTAATTTATTCTTAACTTTTTTACTTAACTTTTTTTAGTAGGCTATTATCTTAATAACTATATTTTACTTAATTTAAGTTATAAATACTTAAAACTTAATTATATACTTAATAGCTACCTTTTTTTAGTAAAGATAATTTATTTTATACTTTATTTTCTTTTTTTTATATTATCTTTAAATAAAGTAATTAATATTAAAGTATAAAATACTATATATAGTTTTACTTATTAAATATAGCTATTAAAGGTTCTCTTTTTTTTAGAGAACTTTATTAAAATAAGGATTTTAAGTCTTTTTCTTAAAATAACTTAAAAATTAATAAATCTCTTTTATTTCTTTAAAATATTAATTTTCTATTATACTATCTTTATAACTTTTTTAAAGATCTTTATATAATTTTTTATTATAAAACTAGAAGTACTTATACTAAATAAAGTAGAATATAATATTTAAAGTATAATAAAAAAGTTTAATTTCTTTAAAATTTAATTAAATATAAGTAATTAAATAAGTTAAAATCTTAATTAACTATTAAATCCTCTTTATTATATAAATTAAATATAAGGAAAGGAAACTTAATAGTAGAAAAGCTATCTCTTATATATTAAATCTTATCTAAGATTAAAGTTTCTAAAATTCTTAGAGTTTATCCTATATTCTAAATATTTTAATAGGATATAGTAGATATACTCTATATTTTAAATATCTTAGTAAAATATAGTAAATATATTTTATATTTTAATTAAATTTTTTTATAACTTTATATACTTAATATAAGCTAGCCTATAATATATAAAGGTACACCCTCTATTTCTACTAGATATAGAATATATAGAAGAATTAATTATTATTACTATTTATAAGAAGTATATTTAATAATTAATAGTAATAACTACTAAAGAAGCTTATAAGTATTATATTTTACTTATAAAAAACTTTTAATCTATTAACTCTTTAAGTATTATATCTTTTATTAAACTAACTTAATTCTATATACTTATAAATTAATTTCTAGCCCTTAAATATACTATTTTAATTATATCTTTATTATTTTAGTTAGCTTAATTTTAATTTATTTACTATAAAGTTACTTTTAATAAAGTTATTTATTATAATTTTACTTACTTTATTTACTATAAATTACTCTATTATTATAGACTAATAATAGGTCATATAGCTAAATAGCTACTTAATATTAAATTAAGAAAGTAAATAAAATTATTAGAAGTTTATATAATTAAACTTTTATATTTATATCTTTAAATACTTAAATAACTAGTTATTGTTTAATTTAATTACTACTTATTTATTTTACTTTTAACTAATAATATAATATTAAGAGTTTCTTTAAAAAGGAACTAAACTTTAGAAAAAATCTCTTACTTTTTAGAAAAAAAATTACTTATTTTATAAGCTTTATCTTACTTCTATACTATTAATAATAAAACTATATAATTTTTATAGTATTTACTTTTTAACTATAATTATACTTATATAATTATAATTTTATTTATAGTTTAAATTATTTATTACTTAAATACTATTTTATTATAAAAGATTCTTATTTCTATCTTATAATTATTTTTATTTTATAGAAAGAATTTATTATTTTAGCTGTTATAAATTTAATTAGCTAAAATACTATAATATTTACTTTATTTTAAAGAATTTATTAATAAGAGTTATACTTTTATTAATTATATCTTAAATAAAATAAATTAAATTATTTATTAAGTCTACCTATATTTCCTTATAATTAGATAATAAATTAAAAGCTTTTTAAATTTATTTAAAAAGATTTAAAATTACTACTTAAGATATTATTTTTTTAATTCTAACTTAGCCTTTATCTTTATCTTTAAGAAAATAGTCTTAGACCTTTATATTAAATAATACTTTAGAAGATCTATTTTTAATAAATAATATATTACTTATTTGAATTCTTATATCTATCTAAGCTATATTAATAGAAGAAGCTATTTATAATTATCTTATTAATTTAAATATAGCCTTAAGTAATATTAATAGCTCTTATATTAATAATACTTAAAATTAATAAAATAAGAATCTTAATAACTACTAAGACTTTAGATTTTCTAAGAAGTAACTTAGAACTTTATAAATAATATTTAAATAATTTAGAAGTAATCCTAATAAGCTCTTAACTCTTAATTTTTTAATAAATATTTCTTTTAGCCGCTCTTAGGCCTTTTAAGTTAATAATATTAAGTTTTTTAATCTTAAGATAAAAAAATAACTTTATGATTAAAAAAATATTATACATTAAAATATATTTACTTTTATTAATTAATTAAAAGAGATAAAATATTAATTTTTTAAATTAAAAATATTATAACTTATTATTAGTCATTTAAAAAAGATAGCTACTATTTAATATTAAATAAAATATAGCTATATTAAAGGTTTAAATAAAAATTCTATAATATTACTTTTAAAAAAATATAAGAAATATAATTAAGATAATAACTTTAAAATAATTTATAATAAAAGATACCTTATATAATATTATTAGTTTAAGAAAATATATAAAAAATATATTTTATTATACTTACTCTATTAATATAAATAATATATAATTAATTATTACTTAGAATAATCTTTATAGTTATTTTATATTAAATTATTCTTTTAATATCTAGCTCTTATAGGAAGAAATATATTAAGATTAATAAAATAAATTATACAATCTATTTATAAAATATAGAATAAAGGAAAAATTCATTTAATTATTATATTATTAATAAAGCTATTATTAAAGATAGTTAAATTAATTAATATACTTTATCTTAAAAAATCTCTAAGCCCTAGTCTTTATTTTAATATGATAATTAGTAAGACTTAAATAATTATGGTTATAAAAATATATATTTATTAAATAATATTAATAAATAACTCTAATATTAATAAGATTAGTAATTTCTAAAATAAAATCTCTCTATTATATACTAGCTCCTATAAACTATTAGTAGAAATATATTAGATTTAAAAAATTAATTATTTAATCTAAAAGTATCTATTAATAGAAATATAGAATTTAATACTAACTAAAATAATTATTATAATTATTACTATAGAAAAGTCTATACTATTAAAAAAAAGAAAATAATAATTTAAAAATTTTAATAAGCTAGTTAAAAATAACTACTATACTAATAAAGATCTTAATTATAAAGAATCTTTTTATAATAAAATGAAAAATTATTTTAGTATTATTTTAATTACTTATTTTCTTACTATACTCTATAAAAATTATATATAGTTATTTAAATTAAAAAATAAATTATATTTATATCTTAGTAACTTTAGTAGAGGCTATAAAGCCTCTAAATTTATATATTAAAGCTTATAAAAGTCTTCTATTTCTATTTTATAGAAGTCTTCTATTACTAACTTAAAATTTAAATTAAATAACTTTAAATTTAATAATATTTTTCTTACTACTATTATTATATCTAAACTTTATATAATTAAATTAACTTTTAATTTAATAAAAGAAATTAATACTAGTTAAGCTTTTTACTAGTATTATTATATTATAATTGGTATTTAATTAATATTTAAGGCTAAGCCTAAAAACACTTATATTAACTTTAGTTATTTTATTATCTTAATTAATAAAATATTTCTTAAATTACTTCTATTAAATTATAAAATTTAAAAAATAATTAACTTTATTACTATTTAAGATTTAGAATCTAGTTTATATTAAATAATAAAGTATATTATTACTCTACTATACTTTTAAGATATTAATTTAAAAAATATTAAAGTTTTAATAATAACTTTACCTTAAAAAATCTATATTATAGATTAATTAAAAGCTAATAATCTTATTAAAATAGATATTATAGTTTTAGAAGTTATTAATATTATTATTATTAAATTAATTACTTTAATAAATAGCTATAAAGTTAAAGTTCTAATTAAAATTAAAAATATTAATAAAACTATTTATCTTTTTATATATATTAAATAGATTATTATTATTTCTTTATAATTTAAAGTTTAAACATTTATTTATTATATTATATTATTGAATTTAGATTTTTTATTTAAATTTTTTAATAACTAGCTTTTATTTTATACTTATTTAATAAATTCTTCTTTACTTATAATATTAGTAAAAAATAATACTAATACTATTATTATAGTTCTTAAAAATTATTAATTTAATATAATTTATAATACTAAATTTAATAATTACTATTTTATTTCCTTAAATAATTAAATTAATATTATTAAATTAACTACTTATTTATCTTCTTTAAAATATTATAACAGTTAGTTTAAATATATACTTAATATTTTAAAATTTATTACTATTATTATATTAGTTATTTTCTATATTTTTATATTTACTATATTTAAAACTATAATCTTTCTAAAACTTAAAAATATTTTAGTTCTATTTATATTAAGTAAAATTATAATTTATAAGAATACTAAGTTTTTATAATTAATTATTAATAAGTTTCTCTATCTTTAAAAAAAGATAGATTTATTAAGATATTAAAAGAAAATTAGATATGAATTCCTTTAAAAGTAAATTAAAAATTTAAAGTCCTAAAAATCTCTTAAATCTACCTTTTAAGTAATAATACTAAAGATATTATTAATAAGATATTTAATAAACTCTATAGTTAAAAATATTTTAATTAAATTAGAGAATTAATACTATTTAATTTTTCTATCTTTATAATATAAAAGACCTTACTAAATAGTAGTAGGGAGAGATATTCTATTATTAATATTAAAGGCCTAAATATTATTATTTTATTAGATATCTATTTTTTATCTTTATAATTAAATTTAATTACTTCTATTAAAGACTATAAATATATAAATATAATTAATTATATAATTTTCTTTATCAATAATAAGTTTATTCTAAAAATAGATATAAACTTATTATTATTAGTTATAAAAAATAGAAAATATTTAATATTACTATTATAAGTTTTAAGAATTCTCTAATATATATTTAATATTAAATAAATAAAGTTTTATACTTTTTTTAAAATATCTATTAAAGTATATATTAATATTAATATTATTTTTTTATATTTTTTAAGAGTATACTTTATATCTAATAAAAATCTTTAACCTCTTTTAATTTAATAGTATTTTAATTAATTTAATCCTTTTATCTATTTATTAGGATAGAAGGTTAATAGCTTTAATTTATTTATAATTAAAAATAAACTAGAAATTTTTTTAAACTCTATCTTAGCTAAAAATTTATCTTAGTATAATTAATTAACTTTAAAATTATGTTATTAACTACTATCTTTTATACTAGAAATAAATAGAAAAATTATATTAATAAGACTTAAGTTATTAATTCTACTTTAATAAAATAAATTATGTTTTCTAAGTTATAAAAAACTTTATTAAAGTCTTTTTTTAATATACTTTAATTACTAAAATATTCTTTATATTAATAAAACTTTTAGTTTTAGTAATATAATATACTATATTTAAAAATAAATTATTAAAGATAAATATTTAGAATATAATTAAATTGAACTAATTCTTTTTTAATTAATTATTTAAAAATATTAAAATCTAGTACTAGCTTACTAAATTTAAACTTATAAAAATAAGTTAAGTTCTTTCTAAAGTCTACTATATAATAAAATTAACTTTAAAAATAATTATTTTTATAAATTATAAAATTACTTTAAGTATTTCTAAATAAATAACTTTTATTATATTATTTATAATAAAATTAAATCTTTAAATAATTAAAGTTTTTAAATATATTTAATATTTTTATTACTTAATCTTCTATTATAAATTTAGAAAGTAATATATTATTCTTAATATTTTATCTTAGTTAAATAGTTTATCTAAATTATTATTTATAAAAGACTTTAATAAATAAAAAGAAAAATTAAATATATTTTATAATTTCTATTATATAATTATAATATTAATTAAGATTTATAATAATTCTAAAAAATAACTATTAAATAACTATATAAAAGATTTATTATAAAAAAAAATATTACTATATTAAACTTTAATTAAAATAATTTTAAAAATACTATCTTATTATCTTTCTTTTATAATAAAAAAGATTTTATTTAATAAATAGATAGCTTTACTAAAGATTATATTTTTAATAAAATTTAACGGTGGGACGGCGCAAGGGCTGCCGTTTTTGGTAGGTTCAGACGCTGCTTTTGACAGCCCTTTTGCTAGATCCCCTACTACTCTACCTTCCCTCCCCCTACCCCTCTGCCTCCCTGCCCCCCTACCCCCCTTAGGCCCCCCTCCCTTAAAAGCTAAGGATCCTATACACCCTACTACCCTAGATCTTCCTTATTCCTGTATACTATAGTAGAACTATAGTAATTAAAAATTACCTTAGTTAGCTTAAAGGTTTAATTTAATTCTTAATTCCTTCTATATATACTTTAATATTTATATATTTATATTATAATCCTTCTCTTCCCCCCTTTATCTTATATATCTAGAAATAGTCTCTTTATAATAGCTTTAGAATTAGCTACTTTACTTAGCTACTCTTCTTATTTAATTATCTCTAATAACTTTAGTACTTTATCTTCTACTCTTTACTTCTTACTTCTTTCTCTTTTTCTCTTATCTCTTTATGCTCTTATCTTTATTATCCTATACCTTAACTTTAATAACTATCTACCCTAACTTACTAGCCCTATAGCTCCTTAATAATATAGTAAAGCTATAGTTTATACTATAAAGTATTACCCTAAATATTATTAATAACTAGAAGATAGCTTAAATATATTAGAACTTACTTAATAAATTTATAAAGTAGGTAGTAAGAATATATTAAACCTAATTAAAAATTTTTAGTACTAGTAAAAACTTTTTAGTTAATAAATTAACTAAAGTTTAATTAGTACTATTAGATACTACTAATTTACTAAAAAAAACCTTATAAGTACTCTTAAAAATATTTTAATTAATATTTTATATACCTTCTTTAACTAGCTTTTAAAAGAATATAAAGATAGCCTTAGTATAGCTAGTTCTCTATAAATATACTAGAACACTCTATACTTAATATAGAAGTAGAAGATAGACTATTACTAACTTAATTTATTAATTAAGAGCTAGATATATAGGGTATACTAGCTATCTTAAAGTCTAAGTCTTTTTTAACTATTATTAGATAAGATAATAACTTATAATTATATATAACTTATAGAAGAATAAAAAGAAAAAGCCTATATTATATATTAAAGATAAGTTTAAGCTCCTAAAGATACTTTATATCTTTATAGAGATAACCTTCCCTTATAAGTAGTACTATATATAGCTAGCTTTAATTATATAACTTACTAAAATTATAAGTAACTAGCCTTCTACTCTATTAATAATTTATTATTAATATATTAAAGTAACCTTATTAAAGGACCTTAATAGTAGAGAGTAGCTTTAAATATTAATTAAGATTATATTTAATTATACTAAAGGCTACCTTAGAGAGAAAGATATATATATCTTTAAATTCTATATTATATTTACTATAATTTCTAGATATATTATAGTTACTAACTAGTATAGTAGAAATAAGTTTAGAATTTCTAATATCCTTAATAAGCTATACTTATTACTTTATTCTTATATTATAATACTTATTTTACTCTTTATAAATTAAGCCTTTACTATCTCCTCCCTAACTTTATTAAAGTAGTTATTCTATCTTTAAATTACCTCTAAATAGAAGTAGTTACTAGTACCTCTAAAGGAGAAGATAGTAAAAAAACTATTATTTTAATAGTATAAAAATGCCGTAAAAGATATATAAGTTTTAGAGAAGGAAGCTCTAATAAATACTACCCTCTACTAATAAATAATTACTCTTAGAAGTATTACTAGTATAGAACTTCCTATAAATCTATATACCTTCTAATATAGTAATAAGTAAGCTTTAGATAATAGTAGTAAATAAATATATATTATTAAATAAAAAGAAAAATAGCTAACTATTATATAAGTAAGATTATAAATATATAGTAGAATATTATCCTATAATACTATAGCTCTTCTATATTCTAAAAGAACTATGCCTTAAGATATATACTTAATATATAGGCTACCTACTATAGCTTAAAGCTATAGACTATACTAATATAAGTAGCTAGTAAAATAAGTTATATAATTAATTCTTAATAATTAAGAAGGCTTAATTTTATATAATAGATAGAGGTTAACTACTACTTAAAGATAAGACTTTTATATTAAAGGCTAAAGTTATTATTATAAACCTTTTAAAACTAGAAGTATTCTATTACTAATATAAAAAAAACCCCTTTATATAATTATTATTAATAAGCCTATTAAGCTTATTATAATTTAAGATAGTAGTATAAGAAAGCTTTATTAATAAAGATTAAAAAAAAGTATAAGAAGAAATAGCTAGTAATTAATATTTAATACTAACTAAAGAGATTATTAGTTATAGAATAAGAAAATCTTTAAGTAGTAGAATATATTTTTATAAAAAAAGTTTAAATTATTAATATACTTTTTACCTTTATTATATTATCTCCTAAAGAGGAGTACTAATAGTAAGTAGTAGCTATTAATATATTAATTATACTTTATAAAAAATAAGAGAACTAAGGCTTTTATTACTATAAAGTAAATATTTAGGTTAAAAAGGAATAGACCTTACTATTAATCTCTCTATTATTAAATCTATTAAAAATCCTTCCTATTAAATATAAAGCTACCTAGTATATCTTCTGCCTTAATAATAAAGAGCTATTAGTATCTAATTACCTAAAGACTTTTATTAATTATAGTAATCTTAAGAAGTATTTTTAATATAAGTACTTTTACTACTATCTAGACTACTAGCTAATTATATATTTATATTCTAGTTATAATGCTACCTTAAATAGTATAATATACTTATAGAATTATATAGTATTAGTATATAAAATACTTACTTAATTAGTATTAGCTCTAGTATATAGCTTATTTATCTATAACTATTTCTAAAAGTAATATTAATTAAGTACTTTAGTTAAGTATTAAGCTTAGCTAACTCTAGTATTTATTATATATTAGAATATTATAGGATTGTAGTTAATATTAATATGTATTTTATAGTTTCACTTTAATTACCTAACTACCTTACTTTCCTTAGTATCTTAAGTGGACTATTTATAGCATTTTATTACTAAATATATAACCTTAGTTATCTTATATAAGTAACTAAGTATAGTTAAGACATTATTAATTTAATACTAAAAAGGGATCCTAATATACTAGAATTAACGTTTTAGGAAGTAATAGGTAAAGATAGAAACTTATAGACCCTTATAAATACTTTAAGCGACTTATTAAAAGCTTATCTAATAATTAGCCTCTTACGCCTACTCTAATATATAATAATTCGGCTACTACTTTATATATATTTATTTTACCTAAAGAGAATTAAGTCCCTATATTCTTAAAATATTTCTATAATAATAAAATACTTAACTAATAAGGATAAGTTACTAAGTAAGATCTTTAATATTTATAATATTAAGAGGATAAAAGTGCTTAAAATAAGTCTATATAAATATTATTGCTAGATATTTAATTCTATAATATATTATTAATCTAAGGCTTAAGATAAAAGATAATAGACTATATACTTATATTATAGAAGATATAAATAAGATTATACTATATCCTTATTACTATTAAATATATTATATCTAAGCTCTTATTCTCTTATAGTAATCTTTTAAGATCTTATTTCTCTACTTTATCTAAGTCTTCCTTTACTATCCTATACCTAAATAGAAATTAGTTCTCTATAGTAATAAGTTATCTACTTTAATATATATAGCCTTAGTATAAAGTACTTAGCTATTTAGTACCTTTTAAGTAAATAATATATTAAGTACTATAATAAAAACTATTATAAGCCCTAGTAAATAGTATCCTAGGGAAAATATATTCTATAGATCCCTTAGATAGTACTATAACTAGAAAGCTATAAATATAATAGCCTAGCTTTATATAATTAGTATGAAAGTTACTAATCTAGTAAGTATCTAACCCTACTATACTTAAATCTTATATTCTTTTAAGCTAAGCTTTATGCCAGTTATATAATATAGTATTCTAAGAATAAGTTAGCTAATATAATTAGTTATATAGTAACTATTATAGCTATAATAGTAGTTAATTAGTACTTTTTTAACTTAAAGTATATAAATTTCTTTCTCTAAGTCTAGTAAGTTAATATTATAAATATATTTATTTTAGTTACTTAAGTTAGGTAGAATATTACCTTTATAAGTATAGATTATAGCTTCTTTATTATTATAAACATATAAGAGCTACTTAATTAATTAATAGGCCTTTTATATTTAAGATAAGCACCTTACTTTAACTAGCTTAATCTTAGTATATATTATTATAGATAGGTACTATCTTTATCTATAAAGCTTTTTATAGCTTTTATATAGCTTATTAATAAAATTCTTCCCTTTCTTCATTTAATATAGATATAGTAAAGAAATATTCTCTATAGTATAGAATCTATATACTAATAAATATATTTTAAAGTTAAAGTAGCATCTAAAATAATTATTATGTTCTACTTAAACCCTCTACTTAGGAGACTTATATTATCCTTTTTTATATACCTTTATTAGAAGGTGCTAGTTATTTTATCTATTAGAGTAAATATTAATAATTTAAACCTATAAGTGTTACTTAATCTAGTGAGCAATATATTATAGGTAGGTAGTATAGGAGGCTAGCTAGCTATAATATTTATAGGGTTTTTAGTGTTATATATCTAATAATATCTTTATACTTTTATATAAGAGATATCTATATATGTCTTATTATTATATTCCTTAGTCTCTAGTTAGTACTGCTCTTTAGATAAGGACTTACTCTATAATTTATATAAATCTAGATAATATAGACCTTACTAGATAATAAGTGCTTTCTTAGCTACTTTAATAGCTACTAAAGTATTAGTATTCTTAGCTTCTCTTTTATTACTAACTTTAATTAATTGATTTTAGTTAGGTGAGATATATTAGTTAAGTACTTAAACTAAACTTACTCTCTTTAATTCTATAATATCTTTATCTATATAGCTTTGCTCCTAAATAAGCCTATAAAGTCTTTAACTTCCTTCTTAAAATATATAAAGGTGTTGCTTAATTTTAGAAAAAGTTTTACTACTTTAATATTTAATAGCATAGTTTACTATCTATCTTTCTCTTTATCCTTGAAATTAGTTAAGGTATTGCTTCTACTATTATTTAGAGCCTTTCTAAGGGCCACCCTATAGTTATATATAAGTTTATTAGTTAAAGCTTATATTTCTTTAGATTTAAGATTTAGAGAAGGCACTTCTTTTTACTTCTAAAGGTAAACTTTAAATCTTTCTTATTTAATTACCTTCTACTATTAAAGTTCTTCTTCTATCTATTCTTATCCTTCTTCTCTTAATAATTTAGTTATGATTCCTTGCGCTATCTTATTAATTATAGCTTAATTATGCCTACGGCTAAGGAAGAATTTAGTTATTTTTTTCTCTACTAGAGTCTTAGTAGTTATTATAAGCCTTTATCCTAGCTACTTTAAAAGTTAGACGCTATTTTTAGAAACTCTATCTCTATTATACTTAATAAAAGCCTTAGTAAATAAATTTGTAAGACCTTTATTACTTATAAAGAAGGCTATAAATTTATTTAAGGTAGCTACTAATATATTACTAGCTAAAGCATAGGTTAATACTAATAACTTATTAGACTTAGACTATATTAAGGAGGTAATGCTCACTGTTTCACTTAAGTTTAATTCATTACTATCCTTAAGTATTAATGGATTTATTTTTAATACTCATCAGCTTATTCCCTTAGATGCTTCATATTTCCCCTAGTCTTGAAGCACCAATACTAGATCGTTGACACTGGCCAATGTGCTGGGATGCTCGACTCCCAGCACCTTCTCTCTCCCTATCAGCGCTCGTCGGTTCATCTCCTCGGCCGCCTTGTACTTCCCTTAGTCTCGAAGCACCGATGCTAGATCATTGACGCTGGTTAATATATTAGGATAGTCTATTCCTAGCACCTTCTCTCTCCCTTTTAGTACTTATTAGTTTATCTCCTTAGCTATCTTATACTTCCTCTAATACCTAAGCACTAATACTAGATTACTAATGCTAGTTAATATATTAGGATATTCTACTCCTAATATCTTCTTATACTTACTTAACTCTTATTAATTTATTTCCTTAGCTATCTTATAATCTTCTTAATATTAAAGTACTAATATTAGATTATTAATATTAGTTAATATATTAGGATATTCTACTTTTAATACCTTCTTTTTTTCTTTTAGTACTTATTAATTTATCTCCTTAGCTACTTTATAATCCTCTTAATATTAAAATATTAATATAAGATTACTAACACTACTTAATATATTAAGATATTTTATTTCTAGTATCTTCTCTTTTTTTTTAATACTTATTAATTTATCTTCTTAGCTACCTTATACTTTCCCTAATCTTAAAGCACTAATATTAGATTATTAATACTACTTAATATATTAGGATGCTCCTTTTTTAGTACCTTCTCTTATTTTTATAATATTTATTAATTTATCTCCTTAGATTTCTTATACTTCCTCTAGTTTTAAAGTACTAATACTAGATTATTAATACTAGTTAATATATTAGAATAATCTATTTTTAGTACCTTCTCTCTCTCTTTTAATATTTATTAATTTATCTTCTTAACTATCTTATACTTCCTTTAATTTTAAAGTATTAATATTAGATTACTAATACTAATTAATATATTAGAATACTTTATTCTTAGTACCTTCTTTTTTTTTAGTACTTATTAATTTATCTTCTTAACTACTTTATAATCCCTCTAATATTAAAATACTAATATTAGATTATTAATATTAGTTAATATATTAGGATACTCTATTTTTAGTACCTTTTTATACTCTTTTAATACTTATTAATTTATCTCCTTAGCTATTTTATACTTCTTTTAATATCTAAGTACTAATACTAGATTACTAATATTAGTTAATATATTAGAATACTCTACTTTTAGTACCTTCTTATATTCTTCTAATACTTATTAATTTATTTCCTTAGCTATCTTATACTTCCCCTAGGCCTTAAGTACTAATATAAGTAAAGATAAACTATTTAATATAGTAGTTATATCTTCCCCTAATTATTCTTAATTAATTTTATATACTTTAAAGACTTTTTAATATATAGATATATATCTACCTTACTACTAATTAAATTATCTAATATTAAAAAGAAGAGCTCTATAGTGTCTTAATTCTTTTAATATATTATAGTATAATACTACTTAAGTATATGCTAGTAATAATTTATATCTCTTTTTATACTTATACTTACTACTTAGGAACTCCTTTACTAAGAGCTATAAAGCTTAGCTTATATAATCTACTATTTTATTTCTTTATTTAAGCTAGTAGTATACTAATACTTATATAAATAAGTATATTATATATATCTCTCTTTTACTATCTTAATTAATTAAAGTAAATTTAGTAAGTGTATTAATAGCTATTCTAAAGTCTTTATCTCTCTTAAAAAGTAGTTATAATAGTTTCTTTAGAATCTACTATAAATTAAGTATTACTATAAGAGATAGTAATTTTACTATCTAAGGCTCCTATACTAGGATCTAATTAAAGGATAATTTCTATATTTAGAAAATAGAATTAGGAAAATTATATAGCCTCTAAAGATCTTAAAGCTAAAGCTCCTAGCTTAAGTAATCTATTAGGTTCTAATTATCCTTTTTAAGGGTAACTAGATAATCTTAGATAGATATTTAATTATATTTAATAAAAGCCACAGCCTAGGTAATAGCTAGTAGAATATATCCTAAAATATCTAGCAGCCTTTCTATATTATATATATTAAAAGAAGCCCTAGCCCCCTTTATCTTTAACTATAATAAGTCTTTTGCCTCTTATAATAAAAAGGGATGCACCTCTATATATAATTCTCTATAGATAAGATCCTAAGCTAGAGGTCTACTTCTTATTATTATAAGTAATAATTTCTAAGAACTTAATATACTTAGAAAGTAGTTATTTAAAGATCTTTAAGTTTATATAAGGATAGTAGGTAGTATATCTAATTTAGTTAAGAAGAAAAAAGCTCTATATTATTTATATTATCTAAAATTATTAACTAACTATAATCCTCCTTCTTAAGCTATTTAGAGACTAGTTTATATGAATTAGTCTTTAGTTTATTATAGGCAGAAAGTTTTAGGCTTTATATAATATTATAATAAGTTTATAAGAATATACCTAAACTAGCTATATATACTTAGAAGATATAACTCTATAATTAAGACTACTAAAACTAGTAAGTATACTTAATAGTAATCTAAGATTTCCTAACACTTCTATTAGCCTCTATAAGAGTTTATAAGGGTAGGAACATATACCTAACCCCTTCTATTCTATATAATGAAGCGCGGTGATGCATATAAAGCTGCTCCTTAATCTAAATAAAGATATCTTTTTAATTAATAAAGTTAATATCTCTTTTATATAGTATAGAGAAGAGAGGTTTAACTAAAGCTATTATAGAGAGGATTAGCGCTATAGATCTTCTATGACCTAGCATTTATCTAGTGACTATAAAGAAAGTAATTTTACAATTCTTATTAAGCTCTTTCCCTTATAGTAAAAGAAATAATATAAATATCTAATCTACTCCTTCTAAGGCTAATATAGTAAATATCTATAGTTTACTTACCTATCTCTATAGTTACCTTTTATGTGTGAATAATCTAATATTCTAGAATTATTCTAAGAAGTTCCTTAGTATATAATACTATTATAACCACTATATACTCTTACTATATATTATTTTTATATAAGTCTAAGTAATTATAAATGCCTTAAATTATAATATAGGGGAATATATTTATTAGCTCTACTACTTCTATCTTAAAGTATAGGATATTATATTCTTTAGTTAGTTAGTTATAAGTAATTATATTTTTTATTAGCTAGTCTATTAATATAATAAGGCTATAGTATATTATTAGTTTATCTAGGTTTAGCTTACACTATAATTATAGGAGTACTAGTAAAGATATACTATTATAATTAATATTATACTTATAATTATTATTATAATAAGTATAGCTTAAGTTATATAACTTATTATACTTAGTACCTAGATATTAGTATTTCCCTTATAATCTTAGATTTTAAGTAATTATTATTTAAACTAACTTAGTAATATAACTATTTTTTCTCTTATAATATTTACTTAGCTTATTTAATACTATTAAGAGGACTATTAGTAGTAAATTTAAGGACTTAGTTTACTTAAATTCTTAGTCTTAAATTATTTTATTAAAATTGTATAGGACTATACTACCCTTCTTTTTTATAGGATAACTAACTATAACATTACTAAGTTTAATATTATATTTATTATTAGGTACCTCTCCTCTAATACTAATTATTAATCTAATTTAGATAGACTTAAAGCTATATAGTATATCTTTAATTATATTAATAGTAGAGGCAATACTATATCTCCCTTTTAAAAGGTATATAATAATAATATAGTAATTACTAATGCGCCTAAGGGTGTAGATATTATTATTATAAATAGAGCTAGTTAATAATAAAGGGTACTCTTTATTTAGTAGCTTATAAGTAGCTATATACTCTATCTATATTATGTAGATCTATTCTACTATATAGTCTTAGTAACGTATACTTTATTAGGATTTTTTAGTGTATCCTTATTAAGTATAATATTAATAGTAAGGTGATAATTAATTATATAGTGCCTTAAGCTTGTAAATCTCTACTAGTTATTATTTAGTAGCATAGAGCCTTAATAGAGAGAAGGCTAAAATAAGGTAGCTATTATATCTAACTATAAAACTTATAACTTAACTTTTTAAGACATAAACTATATTTTAAATCTAAATATAGGTAAATAGCTTATTAGTCTAATAGATAGTAGAAGACTATATTTTATTATTACCTTAGCATTTTTACCACGCTTAGGGTTAGATAGGTGTTAAAGACTTAACTATTATATTAATTCTTATAAGCTTCCTTTATACCTTACTTAGTAGATAGACTAGTACCTATATAACTTCTAGGATTTATACTTAATATATTCTATTAATATTTTTAAATAAGGTATAAGATTAAATACTACTTTAAGTTTAAATATTAAGTATCTTTAGTAGGAGAAATTTAGTATTATAAAAAGGTAGTAAGAGAAAAGCTACTATAGTTAATTAAAAAGAATATAATAAGGTATTTATAATATATACTAATAAACTATATAGGTATAATAAGCACTATACTTATATTATATAAGTTATATAATTCTTATATATATTAATAAGGCTTAATGATTTTAAATAAATTTATTACTTTAGAGGCACTCTTATTATCTAATATCTTCTAGTAAACTCTATCTATTTAATATATAATCCTAGATTATTTCTAGACTAATAGTTACTAATAGTCTAATAGATTCTTTAGTTATTAAGATATATATAATAAAGAATAGAAGCTTAAAACCTATAGTATTAATATAGCTATCATCTAATCTATATAGACTCTTACTTATAGTAAACTATAGTAATATAGTTCTAATTCTTAGTAAAGTAGGTTATAGCTAGTAGAGGTACTAATTAGTATATTTATAAATAGTATAAGATAAAGTTCTTTATAAAATAGATATTAAAAGGGGGATAGATTATAATTTGCTTTAATATCCCTTTAACTCTATATAATTATCTTTAAACCCTCTTTCTCTCACCCTTAATAATATCTAAGCTATTGGACATTTATTCACTATATGTGCTAGTTATTAATAAGATTATTAAGCTCTTTAATAAATCTATTTAGTTGCTTTAAGATATTATTAGAGTAACTAAAATAGTAAAGCTACCTAGCTATAATAAGAAAAAGAAAGGTAACTAATAATTATTCCTAGAACTAATTAGGTACTATATAGTAGGAGCCTAATTTTCTATTACTTTATAATTTTATATAGTATATAATCTATTCCTTTAAATCCCTTAATGTAGTAATTAATACTATAGCTAGTATACTTAGTTAATATAAATAATTCTTAGATATAGGATAGTTATATATTAATATTAATATAATTATCTTATAGTGTACTAGGTAATATCTTTACTTTTAAATCTAAATAATATAAAGCTTAAGGGCTTAGTCTAAAGCTAATAAAGTAAGATTACATAATAAAATTAACTTAATTAATAAGAGAGAGATATTTAGTTAGCTAATATTAACTTAAACTAGGCTTTTAATATAAATATATAATATAATAGTAAGACTATAGTTAGGATTAGTAAAGCTATATAAAATAATAGTACTATAATAAAGATAATTATAGTCCTAACTCTAATATTTCTACTAGTAACCTTTATCTTAGTATAGAAACTTAGTCTCTTATATTAAGTCCTCTAATAACTAATAGCCTTATAGGCGGTCTTTAGTATAACTTTCTTTAACTTTTTACTTAAAAATAAAGCTCATCCTAAGGCTTAAGTAATTTTAGAGAAGATTTAGATATATTAAATAATCTTACTTCTACTTATAATTATTATAATTTTATCTTAGTTTATATAGTAGAGAAACTTCTAAAGAAAATAACTAGCTTTAGTTCCCTACCTATAGTAAATAGAGGTAAATATATTAGCTTATATAATTATAGCATTTATTTATTAAGTAATAGTATTTCTTTACTTATAACTATAACCTAGATAAGTACTATTACTAGTATATTATAGTAAGCTAAGTAGATAGATAGGCTATACTACTAAATAAGGCTAGAAATAAGTAAGGTTAGCCTTATAGACTATAAAGCTAAAAAGGTAATCTTTATACTATAGTAGTATATAACTATAATAATAATATAAGTCTTCTTTACTATTAAGACTCTATTAGAGTAAAGTTCTAGGGTATCTTAAGGACTTATTATTAACTACTTAAAGTAAAGACTTTAGAAAGTAACTAGGTAGTAAATAATTCTTATATACTTATATAATACACCTTAAAAAAAGATAGAGTATAAAGACTATACTATAAGTTAAATATATGTATTACTAATAGAGCTAGCTATAGTAGTAGCTATACTAGATAAGTGTTATAATCCTCTCCTATAAGATTCTTATAACTATAATAATTATATATTAGGGTAGATTAGGGTATATAATATAGCTATTACTTATTTACTATTTAGAGTAATAAGGATTACTTTTACTATAATTATAGTAAGCTACATCTATTCTACATTTTCCTTAATTAAGTTTAGACTAATAGTTAAGGTTAATAGTAAAGCTTTAAATATAAAGAATAATATTTAACTAAGTAATATAATAATTAGTAAACTAAATAAGATATTTAAAGAAATAATCTAGTATAATTTTAGAAAAATAGTTTAAAAAGATTAATTTATATAAATAAGGTTATTAAATTAACTACTAACTATATTACTTAGTATAGTAAATACTTTATAGACTAAATATCTAATAGAAGAGCTAAAGCTTATAAGACACCTATTAGAGATAGTAATAAGATATCTAAGAATATAAGTAACTAGTATATATCTAGGTAGATAATATAACTAACTATTTTAAGTAAAGTATAATTATTAAGAAGATAATAATATATATACTAATTATAACTAAGTTCACATAGTATCTTAGTTAGTTTAAAGTAATAATATTCCTAAGGTATATTATAGCTTAATTACTTTAAGGAACTAAGTAATAAGAGATAAAGTAACTTAAGAGAAATTATAATAAGAGCTTAATATATTATACTTTAAGATAGAAGTAGTAGGCCTAATAGATAACTTTCTATATCTAGTAATCTAAGGGATATATAATTATGCTAATACATATAAAAATAAGTAGTGGCAGCCTTATATAGTAGTAGTAGTAATAGTGTATATAAAGGAGCTCCTCTATATTATACCTATAAACTAGGTAGTCTATACCTACCCTATTAAGGAGATAAGTACACTAGGATATAAGTAGATTTATATAAGCTTTAGTACTTAATATATATAAGAGGAGAAGAAGATAATAAATTAATTAAAGTACTAGAATTATTCCTATTAAAATAGAAGAAAGAATTAAAGATTAGACTTTTTTAAATAATTAAGAGATAATATAAGACTATAGACTTAGTGCGCTAATTTACTTAAATAGCTTAATATCCTCTAATTAAACCTATATTCATAGTACTATTTTAAAAAGATAATAAGTTTATAGATTAGAAACTTATCTTCTTATAAGTTAAGGAGTATCTTTACCTACATTATTATATATTACTAAATAGGATAGGAGGTGTTAAGTATTATCCTTCTTATAGATAATTCCACATCTATACTAACTAAGGTTATTAGAAAATCTTAGATTACTATTAAGTATACTTACTAATTCTAATAGTCTCACCTATAAAGTTACGTCTTCTAGATATATATAGCTAATTTAACATAGTTTATATAAGTATACTAAGATATTATATAAAAGCTCAGACTCCTTAGTTATAAGGACTTAGATATTAATCTATATAAACTAGTCTCTAAATAGCTTAATAAAGATAATAGTAGTAGATAGCTTATAATCTTAAATAATATAAATAATATTAATCTCTTCTTCTATTCTACTAATTAAAATATATTATTAGTTATTATAGATCTATTATAGAGACTTCTTATTAATTATATTCTAAAGAGATTAGATTCTAAGAGGTTATTAATTATTACTATAAGAAGTAAAGATATAAGGGAGAATCTAATTAATAGAGAGTTATATATTAAGGTGCTACTATTCTTAATTTATAAAGCTAAATTATTATTATAACTTAATGCTAAGGATACTTTTAACCATTATAAGCTAGATATTATAAGAAGGCTATTAAATATTCTAGGATATATTCTACTAACTATTACCTAGGCCATAACTTTTATTAAATATAATTAAATATCTATCTAAGGCTATTTAGCTATCCTTAAAAAGAATAATTAAAACTTAATAAATTATTTAAGCTAGGATCTTTAAGACCCTTAAAGATTATATAGTTTTCCTAATTCTATCTTCTAAATATAGAAATTATCCTTTAATTAGATCTTAATATAAGAACCTTAGATAGTAAAGCTACTATCCCTTATAGTAATACTTAATTTATAGTAGATTTTAAAGAATTTATTATAACTACTTTTTAATAAAGATATAGACTTTAGAATAATTATTAATATACTTACTAAATTTACCTTAATTAATTAAGAGATTAAAAGAGAGATATATATAATATACTTACTTATATAAGTATTAATATACTACTAGCTTAAATAAAGAAGTAAAAAAGTAGATTATATAAGCTAAGCTTTATAGCTCTTAGTAAAGAAGTTCTTAAGTAGTAAATATAAGTATAAAAAAAGTATAAATTAATAATAATATATGCTTAAGTAATATTATACTATAATTATATATTAGAAGGTAATCTTAGATATTATAGAGCTCTTCTTTATAATATTAGATAGTTTAACTAAAAGTAAAGTAGATATACCTTTATATATTAAAAAGCCTTAGAAGCATATAAAATTAATTAAGAATAATTAAGGGAAGATATAATTATTATATTAAATAGTCTATCTTTACTTATATTAGTACTTTAGTATTAAGGAAAATATAAGATAACTAAGGAAATAAAGTAATAAATATTAAAAGAGTATAAAAAGATATTAAGAATAAAGTATCCTTATATATTAACTAATATTAGTAATCTAGCATTAGTACTTTAATATTAAAGAAAATATAAGATAGTTAAGAAGATAAAATAATAAATATTAAAAAAAAAAGAAGATACTAAGAATAGAGTATCCTAATATATTAATTAATACTAATATTCTAGCATTAGTATTTTAGGAGTAGAGGAAGTATAAAATAGCTAAAAAACTATATTAATAAGTACTAAAAAGAAGAGAGAAGATATTAAGAGTAAAGTATCTTAATATATTAAATAGTATTAATAATCTAGTATTAGTACTTTAAGATTAAAAAAAGTATAAAATAACTAAAGAAATAAACTAATAAATATTAAAAAAGAAAGAGAAGGTACTAAGAGTAGAGTATCTTAAGATATTAACTAATATTAATAATTTAATATTAATACTTTAGAAGTAAAAAAAGTATAAGATAACTAAAAAACTATATTAATAAAGTCTAGAAGAAAGTAAAAAGGTACTAGAAATAAAGCATCCCTATATATTAACTAGTATTAATAATCTAGTATTAGTACTTTAATATTAGAAAAAGTATAAGATAATTAAGAAGATAAAGTAATAAGTATTAAAAAGATATAAAAAAATACTAAAAGTAGAGCATCCCTATATATTAACTAGCATTAGTAATCTAGCATTAGTACTTTAATATTAAGAAAAATATAAGGTAGCTAAGAAGATAAACTAATAAGGGCTAAAAGAGAGTAAGAAGGTACTAGGAGTAGAGCATCCTAATATATTAACTAGCATTTACTACCTTACTTATTTATTCTATGCTTAATAATAATATAATAATGTATTTATTCTCTATCTTAGAGCTTTAGTAGGCTTTTTAAAGGTGTTAGATCTAGACTATCCTATAATATAGAACTACTCCTAGAATTATTTATTTATAATTTAAAAAATAGAAAGCTAGGGTAGAGACATAGGTTAGAAAAATATCTCTATAAATCTATACCTAAGCTCAAGCAGTTCTTATGAACTAGATTAGCTTTATAATTATTAGGATATAGTAATTATAGTAAGAAGATTCTAAACTAGCTTAAAGATTATATCTAAAATAAAAATAATAATATTATTACATACCTTAATAGTGTCTCTATAGTCTATTTAAGTAAATATTCTTAATAAATTTATTGGGCTTTATTAATAGAACTAGTTATAAGTAACTATGCACTTACCTTACCTCCACTTAACCTAGTGACATTTCGGCTTAATATAGGTAGAGTCGCTGTCTAATTCATAAAAAGCCCTTGTGTTTTAGGATCTTAATCTATGCTATTAAACGGAATGATTTTTAGGGTCGGCTGATAAGTAATTACTAGGCATCTGCAATTCCTACAGCAAAGCTCCAGCGCAAGGCCACATCCATACAACCAGTCATATGTTAGTGCCCTTACCCATTAAGTATAGAAGCAACTGATGAGTTTATAAGAGTAACGAAGTCACTATGCAATCATATGTTCCACAGAAAATCTTTAGGCAATCCCTAACATTTGTTTACTTAAAGAGCAAGGGAATTAAGCGCATTAGTAGAAGTCTTAGCTTTATTCTAGGCTAGCTCCATAATAATATCTAGGCTTGAAATTAGCTAGATATGCTTCACTAACTTCTTACATTAACAGTAACTTATATTACTTTATTATTATAAAGTAAATATAATCGCCTAACTATTTCCTACTATACTTAAATATAAGGGATTCACTATACCTCCCTAATGTTATAGTAAGGGAGCTAGAGTAGTCTATATCTTAAACTAAAATCTTCTATCTAGTCTATTAACTTAGACTTAGATAATTATACTAATAAAGATAGCTAGTAGTCTTCTTAACTTTCTAATTTTATACTATAAAGATAAAGAGGTGGAACTATAAATAATATTTAAGATTATACTAAAAGAGATTTAAATAGTATAGTTAATACTAAAGAGACATAAATTACTATATAACTATATATTAGATAAACTCTAGTAAGTAGATAAGTCTTTCTTAATAAAGATATAATACTAATAAATATTACTATAAGTACCTAGCTTTAACTAGTCTCTATACACTTCTTAATTTACTATTAGGATACTAATATTTACCTATAATATATTTATAAAGCTTATTATTTAGGAGGTTAGATCCTAGCTAAAAAATATTACTTATAGAAATATAGATATTATAGCTATTATTAATTTAGTTAGGTCTAAGTCAACCTTAGATATCTATCTCTATAAATATAAATCTATTAATAAATATTATCTTAAGTATATACCTAACGCCTCCTTTACACATACTAACTCTTAATATCCCTTTATTATTATTAAGACCTCTTACTTATAGTAATATAAAGACTTAGTAAGACTAGCTAATAAATATATATATAGTTCTAACAAGAATATTAGTATAGTACTAAGGCTTAATATTAAATATAGAGTTAGGTTAAAAAGAGTATTAATTTCTATTTAATAACTTAAGTTCACACTAGATCTATAAAATAAAGAAGGCATAATTCTAAATATAGTTAGTATTTAAGAAGCTAATATACTATCCTTCTTCTAGCCCTTAATTAAGATCTTTATAATATTTATATTAGCTAGTTTTACTTTTAGTAGCTATTTTAAGCTAATAATAAAACTACTATATAAGATTATAGACTATTACTCTAGCTCTATAACCTTATACTAAGGATTAGCTTCACTAATATACCTTTAGGTATATAAAATATAATAGTTATTTAAATTATATATAAATAACTTTCTTCTTTCCTACTTAATACTAAGACTAGATATAAGACTAAGTAAGTATAATATAGTATATAATCTCCCTTCCTACCTAACTACTAGAAATTTATTAATAAGCTACACCACCTAAAGTGCTAAGTTTAGGAAAGAAGGTAGAATTTACTAAGTATAAGGCAGAAGAAGTAGTGAAATCTAAGGTAAATAATCTAGTATAGAGGTGATTATCTAAGATAGGATAATAATAACTATAGGATCTATAAAGGCTTAAGTTAAGAAGGGCCTTAACCTTATTACAACCCTTTATTTTAAATATTTAGTGTTAATAAATAGATGAGTAAACTATAGAATAATTATTAATATATCTACTTTATTCTACCTCTAGGCATCTACTATAATACTAGTCAGTACCTTAATAAGCCTACATTATAAGGGTAGAGAGGATAAAGAGATAAAATAATTAGGATATTAAGAGCTACTAAGAGAGTCTAAGATAGTATAATCTTACTTATTTAATAATTAACTATAACTAATAGTTAAGAAGTTTAGAGAATATAAATTAGAAGAATAATTATTACTATATATACTTATATATATTTTATCTTTAGATATTCCTCTTAGCTAATTATAATGTACTCTAAATACCTTCTATAGTAGTATTTATATATATAATTAAATACTATAGAAAAGTAATCTAGGCTACTATATAATTTAAGATATATATAATTACCTTCCTTTAACTTAGCTCTATATTATAGCATAAAATCTTACTATACCTATATATTCTATAAAGACTTAAGACTTACTATTTCTAATATTATTAATAGCTCCTCTACCTTTTATAGGCTTTTATAATTATTCTTATTAAAGTCTTAAGGGAGTAGATTTACTAGTAAAGGGTAAGACTCTTTTTAAGATTAAGTTAGTATAAGATAAATATATCTATTAAATTTATACTTATAATCTCTATAATAGTTATTATGAAATTAACTCTACATCTTAGTTAACTACTTAGCAAAAGGCACGCGACCCTACTAATTCAGTAGAGATCATAGATATTTAGATATATAACACTTGGCACTGTAATAATAGTAGGAGGCTATTAATTATAATCTATTAATTAATAAGTATAATACCTTTTATTTCTATAAATAATTAATATAATATCTATATAATATAATTATACTAGCTAATCTATTTTTTTTATTAAGTTTAGTTTCCTTCTAATAAACTACTATACTTTTACTTTTACTATATAAGGTATTTTCTATCTTTCTTATTAACTTAACCATACTGTCCTTATCTAATAAGGGAAAATTTATCTTTAAATCCCTTTATCTTATCTTCTTCGCTCTTCTTGTCCACTAAAGGATTAAAATATAATTTCTCTTATTTATATTTTAATAGTATTTAAAATTAGAGAAGGAGGTTACTAGAATTAGCGAGGTATTTTTTTAGGGGAGGGGATTTATTTCTAAAATAGTACTTTTACCTTAAACCTCTTAAATCCCTAAATATTTTAGAATTATATAATTCTTAAGACCTTATACTTCTTAGATTCCTATACTTTCTTTAATTCTATACTTTATAAAGCCTTAAACCTTTTCTATCCTTATACTTTCTAGAAGTTCATACTTTATAAAGCCTTATACTCCTTAAAACCCTATACTTCTTAAGACTCTATACTTCTTAGGACCTTATACTTCTCTTAATTCTATACTTTATAAGATCTTATAATTCTTAAATATCTATACCTTTTATAAATGAAAATATAAAGTTTAAGAGAATATAAGTTTTAAAAATATATATATTATAAGTTCTTAGAGATAAGAGAATTCTTTTAATAATAGACCTCTAGAAATGTAGCTACCTTCTATTATTAGAGATAATTTTTATATATAGTCTTAGTAAGTAATAAGATAGCTCTCCTCCCTTAATATTATATTAAGAAAGTAGGTTTCTATATCCTACCTAAGATATATATAAGTAGATAATTAATACTTTATAGTAAGTTTATTACTTAAAGCTTATAAGTTAGTTATTTAGTAATGCTAATAGAAGTCTAATAATCTTTATTACTAGTATTATTAGTCTATAGTCTCTATATTTATAATCTAATAACTCTTCTATAGTCTTTATATCTTCCTACTTCCTTATAACTATATTATTATTCTTTTATAAACAGTATAACTCATCTTCTAATCCTAAAAAGTTAATAGAATATAGACTTAACTTTAAACTAAAGAAATATAGGCATCTCCTTATATCTTTTAATTCTATAAGATCTATATACTTAAACGGTGCACTATAATAGAGGTCTATAACTACTATAAGTATATTTAGTACTCTTATAATTATTTCCTAATTAAAATAAGGGTATAAGTTAAAGTCCTAGAGAACTATTTTATTATATAGTTTAATATTTAAGACTTTAAATAAATGTAGGAAAATAAGGGTACAAGTTAAAGTCCTAGAGAACTATTTTATTATATAGTTTAATATTTAAGACTTTAAATAGATATGGGAAAATAAGGGAGTAGAGCTTTCTAGGGACTCTAGATAGTACTAGTAGATAACTCTTAGTTTACACCTATAGTTAGTATAGAGTGAAGAGGATATAATTATTTATCTAGCATTATTATTAAATATATAGCCTATCATTAAAATATCTATGGATTATATTCTTAAGCTCCCCTCTAAAGTATATTAGTCTATAGAGTCTTCTAACTATAATTAGCTCTAAAAGAAATATAGGTTACTAGTCATATTATCTTAAAGAGTATTTAGCATAACTAGTTACATTTTTATATAAAGGAATATAAGTAACTAAGTAGTATTGTATCTAGGGTTAGTATAGTCTAATAAGTTATTAATAGGTATAGTAACTAGTTTATAAGACCTTATTAGAAGTTAAATTTATAATATATATTAAATTTAACTCTTAAAAGCGCGCGGCTTACTTCTATAGGAGATATATAAGATGTATAGGGTAGATTAGTTAGCATTAGCATTATTCTAATTATATAATTAGAAGTATTCACGTGACTAACAGTTAAAATAAGGGTCTATTTTTCAGGGTTAAATATATAACTACCTCTTTTTCCATCTTTCTACTTTATCCTACTTCTGCCTTCTTCTACTTAGAGTTACTATAAATGCATTAAAATGCTATTTCTGAGGCTGAGCTAATAGAAGGCCAGTTTAGATACGGTCCTCTTGTATATGTAGACCTTAAGCGCGTAGTACCATTAATAATAAGGGGGAAATCGCAGGGTAGATAAAACCGTTAGGGTGATTAGAAGCCGTAGGGTACAGGGAAACCGTAAGGCAGTGTGAAACTATAGGGTATAAGGAAACCGCAGGGCGGCGTGAAACCGTAGGGTAGAGAAGCCCCTAGGGTGATTGGAAGCCACAGGGTATAAGGAAACCGTAGGGTAGAGAAACCCCTAAGGTGATTGGAAGCCATGGGGTACAGGGAAACCGCAGGGTAAAGAAATTCCTTACGGTAATTAGAGAGGTTCTAGAAGGATCTATGGGACAGCCTTATGCTGGCCCCACCATCCCAACATCACGATGCTTGGATGATGACATGTTAGAGATAATGCCCATCGCATTATGACTTTTGGCCTCGTCATCCTGTCAATGCCGCCTTTGCAATTAATAAGTGAAGGTCCTTCTTGTAGAACCGTATAGGTAGTCTACGTAAAATGTGTATACAACTTAACTATTGTTTATACAGTGTAGTTTTGGATGAAGTTTTCTGCATAGGTGAATATTCTAAAAAAAAAAACTGAAGGGAGCACTCCCTCTGCGCGTACTCCCCACGGTAGCTCCAAAATATGATGGGTGGGGAGTATTCCTCTGGCGAGTACTCCCCTTGCGCGTACTCTCCACAGTAGCTCCAAAAATGATAGGTAGGAGCACTCCCCTAGCGAGTACTCCCCTTACGCGTACTTCCCTTGCACGTACTCCCCGCGGTAGCTCCAAAATATGATGGGTGGGAGTACTGGCGAGTACTCCCCCCGACGAGCACTCCCCTTGCGCGTACTCCCTGCTGTAGGTCCACAAAATGATGGGTGGGAGCACTCCCTTGACGAGTACTCCCCTTGCACGTACTCCCCGCGGTAGCTCCAAAAGTAATGGAGGGGTAATCCTCCAGCTCCCTTTGCACGTACTTCCCTGCGCGCTCCCCACCCATCAAATTTTGGTGCTACCGTGGGGAGTACGTGCAAGGGAAGTACGCGCAAGGGAAGTGCTCCCACCGGAGGAGCCGCAGGACTACCCCTAGCTCCCTCCAAAAATGAGCTGCAAAAATGACTTATCCGGCGAGCACTCTCCCTGCGCGTACTCTCTACGGCTAAATCTTGAAAGCTTTGATGGGTAGAAATAGGGTCTCAAGACATTATGTGTCTTGAGACCAGTGTTTCTAGACCCATTTTGTCTCAAGACTAGTGTCTAAAGACTTCACGTGTCTTACGACACTTATTGTCTTTAGACATTAGTCTTAAGACCAATTACGTCTTAAAACGGCTGTCTCCAGACCTAGTATTTCTTATGACAAATTATGTTTCTAGATACAATACGTCGCCAGACCTAGCTTGTCTTTAAACATTAGTCTCTAGACAAAAGATGTCTAATGACTGGATATGTCTACAGACAACCTGTCTTCACTAAAAGATTGAGATGGGAACTGGCAGAGCCCCATAAGTCCCCTACTTCATCCTTTCCCTTGCAAGAATAGCTATCCAGTTCTGTTTCCAATTGTGAAATCTCAGTGGGACAAAGACCAGAGGCTCTTTGAAGGTCTTTGAAGGAAGCCCGGCCTCTTTGACGCTAGTCTCAAGACAACATGCGTCTTAAGACCAGATATGGGCGCAAAAATGGAAGACCTGATGCGGCAAAATTGGTGCTAAGTCATGATAGGAAAGGGCACTGAACAGCTTCCGTTGAAATGGATGTGAAACGAGCTATCATCTACACGTTAGCGTCGTGACATTCGGATGGCTTGCGGTTGTTTTAGGTGGGGATCTACGTAAGGCTGTCAGATAGATCTTTCTAGAATCCCTGACTTACGGACTCATTAGGTCTATAAGTCTAGGTCCGTAAAGTATAAACTAAGACCATTGAATTATTAATAAACATCTTAGTGGATGCCTACCTATCAATAGGTCCTTTCTCTCCCTAGTCTTATGCCTCCTCTGTTAGAGTACCCTACCATCAATTTTTACTATAGTAAGAAGTACATATAGGGAGAGGTAAGGGAGGAACGCAACCTCTTTTCTAGATGCTCGCATTTCATAAATATTATATAAGGTTAGTTTTTTTACGCTGACTTAAAAAACTACTGTCATATGATTTTACATCGCCTCCTACCATCATTTCACCCCATTAAGTATGGTAGAATAGGGGCCTAGGGAAAGAGGTTAAATCACCTTCTAGCTATAAGATATATAAGGGGCAGCTAAGTTTAAATGCTTACTATATTATCTTTATTAGGATCATAGCAATAAGAAGATATAGTAGCTTAGTTAGTAAAGAAGGAGTATATATAATAGTTAATAGTAAGCTTAGACTCTATAGTAATAACTAATTATATAAAGCTAGCTAAAGTTAAGTAAGTCCATAAGCATCCTACTTAATTAGATAATTAGATAATTAGATAATTAGATGACTAATGTAGCTATAATAAATATACTTTAATTGTAGCTATTATACCTACCTACTCTATAAGTAATAGGCCTTAGGTGCCTTAGGTCTTTACCTAGCTATTAATTACTTATAGATTAACTTTAAATCTTTTATTAAAATAGTAATAATAATCTTTAATCCTAGTATATTATAAGGACTATATAAGGATATTATTACTACCTTATCTTATACTACTCTATACTAGAAGACTATTAATAAGGGTATAGCTACAGAACTATATTACCTTTATATAGAGAGCTAGGAGATTAGGTAGGATACTATAAGACTATAATATAATTATCTATATTAGATATATAAAGTCTATCTAGTAAAAGCTATATTTAAGACTAGTAGCTACCTAACCTACCAAATGTCTATATTGGCTATAGATAATAAAATTGTCCTTGGATGTACTATAACTAATAGGGATCTTAATAAAGTTATAAGCCTACTTTAATAAGGTATCTAGCCCTCCCCTTATAGCTTTACTAACTAGACTCTACTACTAGCAATAGTAAAGGTAGGCTATTAAGAGATAGTACACTCACTTTTAGTATATAAAGCTTCTATATTAAAGTAGGATTAATATTAATAGATAATATTATATTAGGCATTAAAAGAAGGCTATCCTAAAACCTTAGTAGAGCTTCTTTTATATAGGGCGGTCCTATCTAGCATACCTAAATAAGGCTAAACATTACTTTATTTAGTAGTAGAGAGTAAATTAATAGAGATAGTAATATTATTTTTAGATAATAGATCTAAGTTATCTACTCTAGATTATAAAGGGAAATCTATATTATATATAGCGGTTAAATAATATAATAAATAGATAGCTAGCTTACTAGTTAGTAGAGGAGCAGAAGTAAACTTAATAGATAAGTAAAGATACACGCTACTATACTACACTACTTAATAGAACTATAGGAGGTTAATAAAGCTCTTACTAGATAAGGGCGCAGATATAATAATTAGGGATATAATAGAACATATTATAATAGATTAGGTAATAGTAAGGGACTATTAATATACTTTAGAAGCTCTTAATAGTAAGGAATTAATACCTTTTATTCTCTTTTAAGGCAATTTTATTAAGCTATAGTATGCTAGTATTATATAATTAAGGGAAGAATATTTAATACTTATCTCTAGCTATTAAGTTACTCTTTCTCTTAATATAATACTATAGCTTCTATCTTATATCTAGTCTTCTCTTTTTAAGTACTATATTTATCTAGGCATAAAGCTTTATATCTTTACTTAGCTGCTATTTTCCTCTTAGAAAGATAACCTTCTATAGCTCTTACATATAAGGGATTAGTAGCTTATAGTATTTTAAGAAATTTTTACTTATTTCTTTATTAAACCCGTCTTCCTTAGAAACTATTCTAGTTTTAATATTTGTGAGCTTCTAGGTTAATTCCTTATTTTACTTCTTAAACTCTTTAACTTTTCTTCTCTCTTAACTTAGCCTATTCTAGTGGATGTAGATCTAGAAGAGAACCTAGAAAAAGGACTCTAAATTATATATAATATTATAATGCTTACCTTTTAGTATACTAATCACTATAAAAATTTTAGTTCTAGCTATACTTAATAATTAAGGTAGTTTACTAGATAATGTTCCTTTAACTTCTAGTTTTACTAAGTACTTAAGGTGAATTTAACTATTTATCTTAAGTAGTAATATAAGACTCTAAAAATAGAAATTTACTAAATTTAATTTTTAGTTAAACTATAAAAATTTAGCACTAACCTATAGCTTTAAACTTAATATTATCCCTTGCCTTCTTAAGTATTCTCTTTATATTTAAGTAAAGCTCTTAATACTTACTAAATTATCTACTGCCTTCTATAAATACAGCTTTATATAGCTCCTTTAGACAAGGAATTAGTAGCTTATAGTATTTAGTAAAGTAATTATCTATAGTATTAAAAATACCCTTTAATATATAACTAGCTTTTAAATTCGTAAGTCTTTCTATTAAAAAATAGTTCTAGTCTTTATATTAGAGAACAATCCTACGCTTGACCTCCCCCTTCTCATTTCAACCCTTATAGTGTATATAGATCTAGAAAAGCACCTAGAAGAATAATTCTAGATTATGTATAAAGCTATGAGGCTTGCTAAGCAAAGCACTAATTACTATAAAGACCTTAGTACTAGTCTTACTAGGTACTCTAGACGCTTAATTATTACTTATCCTAATAGCAAGATTATAATTAATAAGGAAGCTATTATTTTTATTCTCTATAAGTATAATGTTACTAACTAATATATTATAATAGAGGATTCCACTATTTAGTAAGGACTTATGCCTTAAAATAAAGTTAGTAATGCTCTTAATTTTTATAATAAGATCCTTACCTTTAATAGCTCTAATTAATCTAGTAATGAGAGTTAATGGAGATGATGCCTTATAAATAGACTTACTAAAATTATAAGTAATAACATGTTAATAGATATAGTTATAAATTAGTGAACCTAAATTCTAGGATTTAAAGCTTAAGTAGGATCTCTTAAAATTAGCTAGTAATACTATCTAGGCTGTACTTAATAAGCACTTCTATAAAAGACTTAGGCTTTAAGTTTAGTCTATAATAGTTTTCTAAGGAGAATTAGAGGCTAAAGCTAAAGTATTAGACTTATTAAGAGGTCTCTACCTAAATCTTATTTAAACAAATATTTTTATGGACCCTCTTTATATATTATTAATAGTATTATTGTTCTTCCTATTAACTTAAACTATTTTATAATAATAGTATTATATAATATTCCTCGCGCCTTTATCTATTACCTCTTTAATTAGCTCCTCCTCTTTTAGTTATTCCTTATACTACTATAAATCTTTAATAATAAGGGGCTCCTTTAATAGGTCTTTATTATAATATGCTTACTAATATATTATAGTATAGCTAGTAACTACTACCTACTTTCTAATCTCCTTAATAAGAATAAGCTGTTTAATCTAATTATCTTAGGTTATCTCTATAAAACGCTAGCTATCTAATTACTAAATTATTAGGTTAAAGCTAAGCTACTTATTATTTATTAGATAATAGCTAAATATAACATAAATAAATTTAAGTCCCTCTTAATTAATATTAAAAGAAGAAGATTTAGAAGTATTTAATTAATTAAAGTACTATAAATACATTCTTAATCTATAGAGGGTAAATCTAAGTATAAACCTTTAATCTTATATGTAGAAGACCTCTTAAGTATATATAGTAAGATTAAGCTATATAAGCTCTTACTTATCCTTAATAGGATTACTCTTTAATTTACTAGCTATAAGAATCTAAACCTAGCTAGACTTTAGACTAGTCTTTTTATTTACTTTATTATCTTTATTCTTATAATATCCTATTATACTAATATCTATCTTCTATTTAATAGGTAATCTATCTAGATATATACTTAATCCTTTATAGATCTACTAGGAAGTAGTAAGATAAATGCTATTTATCTATATTATAAATCACTTTATAAGATTATATAGCTAATTTAAGATGAGATCTTCCTTAGTACTTATAGGCTACTTAGTCTAACTACTACCTTTAGTGTAGAGTTAAGTATCTTCCTCTTAATATTAATTAAATACTATCTCTGCTAGCTTATTAAGTCAAGAGATATAGCTAAAGACAGCAGAGATAAAGTTAGGGATATTAATTTAAAGGGTTAGAAGGAGTTCTTTTCTTAGTATATTATTAACCTACCTTCTATACTTAGATATATCTATGAAGCTGCTTATATTAAATAACTAAGGCGTCTACTAAAATAAGGATGTAAATAATAGCTAAGATTAGGAGGAGATTAGAGGTTATAGTGGTTATAGTAGTCTAGTATGTATAATAAGGTCTAATATAGCTATCTATATCTTTATATCACTATAAGGAGCATTACTAATCTCTAAAGTAATTATAAGCTTTAAAAGCGGCGCGATATATTTAGCTTCTCCTTAGTTTATAGAGAGGTAAGTATAAAAGGACGTAATATTATTACTAAAGGGCCTATTCTTAATCTATAAGTAAATGGTTTAAGCAGCTGGCTATACTAGAAGTACTAAGATAAAATTAAGTATAATATCCTTTTTACTTATCTTTAATTAGTAAATTTATAAATCTATAAATAGTCCCTTTACTTATATTAAAGGCTTTAGATATAAGTTAGTTAATAATCTTTATTAAATTTATATCTCTACTTTTAAGGTACCTTAATTTAAATATTATATAAAAAGTTTTAAGCTCTTTTCTTAGAGGATAAGCTCTAATCGCTTTAAACTTATTCTATAAAAGCCTAGCTATATTTTAGTAAGGTATTGCTATAATAAAGGTAATAACATTACTAATATAATAATTTAAAGGGTTCTTAGTAAATTAATTAGTCATTAGAAATCTCTATAGAAAGGGTATTATATTTATAGGTAATACTATTACTACTACTAAAAAAACCTTTATAGCGCCTTATATTACTAGATGTAAAAGCTAAGATAATATATTAAAAAGGCCACCTAATATAAAGCCTTAATAAGGGTTTGCCTAATTATTTAGGCATAATTACCTTTAATTTAAAAGTAGTTTATATCTTTTTATTAATTAAGATGCAAATATATTAGTTTATTTTAAGTTTAACATCTCTTACTAACTTATTTTTTAGCTTATTTTATAACTTACTCTAGCTAATTTACTAGTAATACTCTTCTTACCCTACTAAGAAATAAGCTCTTATTATTTATTAGGTATTAATAGGTTATTAATACCTTTAAATATATTTACTTCTATATATATTTATATTATATACTTTTATTTTAAAAACTTATCTTAAATATATAAGTTATCTCTTAAAGTTAAAAGACTTATCCTTACTTTACTACTTCTCTTTAACATAATTTAGATACCTTATAGATAAGATAGGTATAAGCTAAATTATTTAATCTAGATATATATTACTTAGCTTTTTTTAAGTAGTTACTTTTATTCTACTATATATTAAAGAGTAGTTTATATTAGTAGTTACTAATATTTTATTTTAATCTACTTTCTTACTTCTTACTTCTATATTATTTTAATATTATATAAGGTATATTAGCTTTAGAGTAAAGGGACTAATTTATGCTTATAAAATTAAAAACCTTATAAATATAGTTAAGAAGATTAAAAAAATATAAGTTTAAAAGTCTAAGGATAATAAACTTATAAAGGAATATAGGAAAGTAGTATATTATTTCTAAAAGTTTATTATATATACTAATAAAATATTAATCTCTATTTAGGCTAGGTATAGTAAATGCTATTTTATAAAGTAGATAACACTATTAAAGGTAATATAAATAAATCCCCCCCTAAATATTATGGCAATTATTATGAACCTTATAGATAGCTAAGGCGCAATTTATATTTCTAAAAAGGAGAATAATATATATATTAATATTATAGGAATAGAGGAGGTTAGTAATATTATAATTATTTTATAGTAAAGTACTTAATAGTTTAGATTATCTAAATTACTTTAAGTTAGGTATATTAAGGTAATAGATACTAAATAAGTTAAAAGAGAACCCTTTTATATTACTTATTATTATTATATAATTAATTCTCTTACTATCTTATTATAGATTAGAATTATAATAAAAGAGTTAGTGTTCCCTCTATATATATCTATTAACCATATTTTTCCTATAATTTGCTTAGATATCATAATCTCTTAGGTATCCTCAACCGTAAGTTTATAGACATCTCTAGTAAACGAAACTGATATAGAGTTAACTCATAATATAGAGTGAAGGAAGTCGATTAATCTTATATACCTATTGCCTGCTCTTACCCTTGCCCTTATTCTGTTTGTTGCATATTCTGCGTAAATACTTCCCACTTTTAGCTGTGTTTACATAGGGATGATAAGGTACTGAACTCACACTTTGCAGAGTAGGCATTTGTAAGGCCTTCGAGAATATCATTTTCAAGGGCATCCTCCTGTTCCTTCATTACGTGCGGTAAGTCTACTCGGACGCGGTCCCTCATACTAGCCACTGCGGATGGGCCAAGTGTTGAAATGGCTAATGAAGAAGTTTCCCTGTTACGGTCTTTAATGTGCGTGCCTAAAAGCAGGGAAGCACTATTTGATATTGTTATGAGTCGAATTTATTACTATGCCGAATATCTACTTGGGACAGATCGACCTATCTAGATTTATCTCTACCTGCTCACGAACCTGCTGTGTTTTATCTACTTCAGTAGTCGTGGGTTAGCGTTATGAGAAGCAGCTCTGCGCAGAGCAAGCAGGGCTTCCTGAGTGAACGATGGCATGGACAACCCCGCATCTTAAAGCGGGCTTACTAGTTCAGTAGGTGCATTAGAGGATCAGCTCCTACGTCGGAAGGCGAACCCATCATATAAGAAGAAGGTTAAAGAGAAAGAGAACATACTTTTACATAAGGGAATATCTAATTATAGAGCGAGTCAGATACAGGTAAGAAGACAGGGTAGGAAGGCATAGAAATAGAAGAACTCCCATATAAAATAGGAAGTTACTGAGGCTTATGCACTTACTATAGCGGAAAGGTAAATCAGAGTAGGGGTGTAGCCAGCTAACCTAGTACCTAACTATTCCCTGCCGCTGCCTACATCAAGACCATCGGTAGCTCACTTTAGCTAAAGGGACACTTGCATACAATAACACTCAAGGGAAAGAATATGAGTGAATTGGAAAGAAAGAGCAAAAGCGCCTAGTAACATTTTAGATGACTAATAATTCAGCGATTGCCAAGCCACTAATGTCGTAGGGCTGATCGCATATTTCCAACAGAACATTATATTTAGCTTCCTCTTCATTACTTAGTATTTCCCCCATACTGCTGTTTCTTTAGACCGTCTTAGTTAGGTAAGATCTTGGACACAGCCTTTCTCAGGAAGGTATTAGGTACGTACCCTCCCTTTACTATTCCCTCCTACGCCGTCTCTCTCGCCTTTCTAGTGCCCTCTTTTAGTAACTTACCTACTAAGCCTACTATATCCCTTACTTAATCTAAGCCTAGGATTAAAGAGGCATCTTCTTATATCTTTCTACTTATCTCTTATACTCTCTCGCTAGCTAAGGATATAGTATCCTTTATATTATCTTATACTTTCTTACCTATATCTTATATACCTTCTCTAGTTAAGGATATAGTATCCTTTATTATATCTCTAGCATTACTAATACCCTTAATTACTTAACTATCTATATTTCTAGTGGTATTAGTAACACTATTAATGCTAGATTAAGTTTATTTATTATAATAGACTACTATGTCTTAAAAATTAAATAACTTAAAAGGATACTAATTTAATCTAGGGAAAGAGTAGAATTTACTATAAAGGATTAATTTAGCATAATAAGATAAATTAGAAGACTTATATTAGTTATATATATCTAATAATAGTATATTATACCTTATTATAAAATATCTACTAATTAATTTATATAATTCTCTAGCTAGCTCTTTACTATTCTAAGAGATATAGTAGTTAGTATATTAGCTTATTTATAGAACTACTCTCTATATTATAAGAAATAATAAGTATAAATATTAAAAGGCTTCTAATTATATCTATACTATAGTAAGAGGTTATTATATATATTTACTATATTTATTAGTAAGAGAATTAAACTAAAATTCTAACTTATTTTATAATCTTTTTATTATTATAGGTATTTAACTATATTACTATAAATATTATAAATACTAAATTTTAATAACTATTTACTCTTATATTAAAGTAAGAATTAGTTAATAGAATTTTAGCTCCTTATAATTATTATATAAGTCTTAAGCTACTAACTCTATATACTAATTATTAAGAGACTTTATAAATATATTATATATATTAAAAACTTTATAATAACTACTCTTACTCTAACTAAATAAATTAAGAAGTAAGGTAAATATAAATAAATTAAACTCTTAATTAAAAAGATAAGACCTTAAATATTACTATAATTAAGAGATATAATTAATCTCTTAAAAATAATACTTAAGTAAATTTCTAGCTATACTTTTTAAATATATTATAAACTTAAAAACTAAAATTAATTACTTATTTATTTTTATAGTTTCTATAAATAATGCTAGCTATACTAAACTATATATACTCTTAGCCTTATAATAATAAGCTTCTTAGCTTTTTACTTAATACTTAGCTAGCTATTAATAAAATTTATTACTTTAAATATTAATCTAATATTCTTTAGATTATTTTTATTAAAAGTTAATATCTAAATTATAGATTACTAGCTTCTTCTATAAAGTAGCTCTTTTAAAATATTTTAAACTATAATAAGCTCTTATACTTTAAGTACCTTACTTATATAAAACTAAGATAATATTTAACTTATATATATTTTATATAGCTAAGTAGGCTATTATATATCTCTAAATTAAGGGTACCTATTAAATAACCCTTAATATTTATTAAGAAAAGCTTATAGACCTAAAATTAAGAATAACTCTATAAGAAAGTAGTAGACTTTTAATAACTAACCTTAAAATAATTAATAAATCTTTAACTATCTAAAATTACTTACTAAAGGCTATAAGTAAGTCTAGCTTAGGGGTAATATCTACTAATAAAAATATAAAGGTCCTAGCATATAGATTATATAAATATATAAGTAAAAAGTATTTTAGTAAATTATTTATAACCTTACTTAATATTTAATTTAAGATAAATATAAAAGTTAGGAATTAATAATAGATAAGATATAATAATAAAAATTATATAGAAAAAGTTAATAATAGTAATTTTATTATTTTATGTTCTTTTACTAACTATAAAACTACTCTTAAAAGATTAATTATATTATTAAAGTAGACTCTAATTAAAATATCTTATTTATTAATAAGTATAGCTAATTATTTTAGATAGTTAATATAATAAATAAAAATAAAGTCTTTATATAAATTATTAGATATAGTAATATTTATTAATAAATTATAAAGTAAATAAGACTATAAGCTATAAGCTCTAATATTATATAAAGAAGCTATAAAGGAAGCTAAGAGATAATTATATAAATATTTTATAAAGCTTAAATTCTTCTATAGGTCTATATTAATCCCTATTTATCCCTAGGTATAATAGATTAGTAATAAGAATAGCTTAGAGTAATTATTAATTTAAAATAAGAAATATACTAATCTATTACTTCTTTACTCTTTTATAGTAATATAGCTCTATAGCAGGCAAAGTATAGTATAATAGGGCGGAAATAACCTCATCACTACTAGGGTCAAAAGCATCCATATCTCTCTTGCTTCTGAGTTCCAACGAGCTGCTTCCACATAGGTTGTAGATCGTGCGGTGCTTGATTGACCGGGACTTCGCTCCGCAATGACGGAGGTACTTCCGGGAAAGAGCCCAGCCAATCACACCGGGCTAAGATCGCCTTCTATATGCCACGTCGAACGTTGCGGGGGTTTCTCGGGCCGGCATGCATCTACTGACGGTCTCGCGTGCACAGTTCGCCGGGGAAAATCTCGTGCATAATCTAGGTCAACTGAAGAATGGCCACGTCAAGGAGTTCACCAAGATCGCTGCTAGCTCGCATCGCTGATATCTTTGCATAAATAGCTTTTGCTCCTTTCCAATAGCTGATTGACAACGCAGAATGAAGGCATCTGAGTCCTGCAAGCAGAATTCTCGGGAGCCAATAAGTGTATAAAACTCACCACGAGCGGTTCAATAGGAGGCAAGCGTCTCCTGTGCCTCAAAGTTCCGCTGCATTTCCTATGCATTTCCTAACTCGGTCTTACGCAGCCATGTATTCTTCCAACGCACCTTGTATTCATAGCCCCTTCTGGTCCATCTCTTAATTTATAATAAAGCTTTAAAATAGCTTAAAAATTATTAATAATAAGTTTTAATTTTTATTAAAAATCTAGCTTTTATATTAATTTAAGAAACTTATCTTTAAACTTTAAAACCTTAAAAAATTATATAATTTAAGAGAATTAATATTAATTTATAAATTATTTAATATATAAATTATTTAATATATAAATTATTTAATATATAAATAAATTATATATATAGCTCTACTCTTAAAATAGCTTTTAATTATAAATAAATAATTTAATTTTATAAGAAGATAAATATTTATTTATATTTCTATTTTAAGGCTATTTATAGATTTTTATATAATCTCTTTATTTTTTTTATTTTTTTTAGAATTTTATATATAAAAAAATTTTTATTTTTTAATTAGTTACTTTTATTATTATTTTAAAGTAATAATATATTAAGAAGAAAAAAAATATATTATAAGATATAGAATTTTTAAAGAAAATATTAATAATAAGTTTCCTAAAAAGAATTTTAATTAAGATATAAGTAATAAATATATATATAAAATACTTAATTTTTTTAATTTTTTAATATTTATTATATTTCTAATTTTTTTTATTAGTTAAAAGTATATTTAATATATTTTATATTTCTTTTTTATTATAGTATATAGTTCCTATAAAGTTATATTATACTTAATTAATATTTAGATTAATTTTTCTATATAAAAGCTTAATATTTTTCTTAAATTATATATAGGTGGAAGCTAAGCCTTATAGGGTTGGGGTGCTGGTGGAGTGAGGGTTAAAGGGATACCTATTTATTCGCAGCAGTCGAGTCGGCGCCCACGAGGCACTAACGTTTAAGCGAGGCATTAATAAGCCTCGTTCTTAGTCTTGGCCTTAGCCGAAGCTCTCAAAGTGCGTGGGTATCCCACTGCTGCCGGCAATAACAATAATTACTAAACCCACTGTCAGCATCAGGGGGGCCAATCCTCTGTACGGAGTACCCGCGAAGCTAGCATGCCAACGGGGCTACTTTACTGAATACGGTGCGGCTGACGTAACCGAGCTGAAAAATCGGGATACTAGGGTCCTTGGCGAAATATATATCTCAAATTGACAACCCTGATAGTCAGAGCTTGATGAAAACCGTTCCGCTGCAAACATGGCGCAAACCTACTCTCTCCAACGGCAGTTAATCTCTTCTTTACTTGTGTGCCTGCTTCCTGTAGCAACACTCATTCCATCTACACAAGCTCTCAACAACTCAGACGTCTGCACCCCTTCAAGCATTTACACCCCCTTCACAAAATGGCCTCACGATTTCCTGCTCATCCCCGGCTCGACTGAGAACATAGTTTGCTGGTGGTGGGCCGAGTGCGTGATAAGCCAGGCACCCGAAGTTCGAAAGCAACAGTTCGCAGCAACTTCGTTGGTTATGGGTCTGGTGCCCTTGATCCTGAAAGATATTGCGTGGCCGGAGCGGAGGCTCGTCTCCGTACCTTCACCGCTGAATGTTGTTGTTGAGGTGTTGGTTAGGGCGCTGGGACTCATTCCGGTCGTGAAGGATGATGCCAAGCTGGTCCGTCTACCACGGAGATTCTCGAAAAGGTGTCTTGGCGTGGCGACGCTGGTGCTTTTGATATTTAGTTTGCTAGGGCTGTACGCGATGTTGATAGTGACGGAGTTCTTTTCGAAGAGGTCGTCGCTGGGATGCCCGTATCCGCTTTTTATATGCACGTGGTTTATCGTCGCTTTGATTCCTGCAGCCATTCGTACGTACATTTCAGAGTCACTTCTTTCCTTGGTCGCTGCCGTAGCTTTTGTTACAAAAAAATGATACAAGAGCAGGACGCCTTGAAGTGCTCCCCGAGCATGTTTTATAAGTTTTAGCATTGATGAGAAACAAGCGCTGATTGCAATGTATATGTAGAATCCTTCGCATTGCGATCCCCATTTTCCCCCCGCAAACGCAAGGCGTCAGGGCTCCTCCATCCTAAGCCTGTGGTGTGGCACGCCCAGACTACCTCCCGAGCAGGCGCATCTGAGCCTGTTGAGTCGACTAAGCCATCAGACGCAGTGGAATTCACTCCTGTTAGTCCGTCTGCTATTCCAGGTGAGGAGCAGCAATGGTGGATCCAACTCATCTGGGCTGTTTATTATGGCGCTGGCACACTTGTATTTTCATCTATTATGGCTGTGACAGTTATCGAGTTGGTTGTTTGGGTAATCCTGAGCTGTGTTACGGTGGCAGCGAGCAAATTGCTGGCGTTTAGACTATGTGGGAATTGGCAATAATCAAAGTCGAGGTCTGATGGGAACTGTCTCCTACTTAAGAAGCTCTGGGCTGAGGGCCGTCTAGGTGCAGAACCACCGCAACATCGCGAATAGATTACCTATGTGCTTCTATGGTACGTCTTCATGCTCGTCTTTGCCTCTTGATAATAACCTCATTGTTGACCTGCCCAGAAGATTATTGTCTCTTGTGGTTTTTTTTTCAGCAACCTCGTGAACATTTTAATTCGGCGTAACTGGTAGGCCGAAGACAAGATGCTTTTGCTTCGAGAGAAATTTAACCTATGGAGACACAATAAGGCCCTTGAAGACTTCATGATCGAACTAACTAGTACAATTCAGCCGATGCGTTGACAACTAGAAGTGTTGATGAGGCCTTTTGCAGACCAGTCTTGATTTCATGGCATACGATAAGTCTGAGGCCATGGCTTTTTGCCCGAGGGTGTTTTGGAAGGATTGTGGGCACCAGTTGAGGAGCTCATTTGTTCCAAATTTGCGGGCGTGCTGAGAGGGACCAGCACGTTCCTTTGAATTAATGATTTTTGAAAAATGCATCATTCTATTGGCCAGGAAGACAGACCAATCATCGCAGTGAAGCTGTATGTTCCTAGAGGTGGGGCGCATGACTAGTGTGATCGATCTGATACGCGATCAGGCTGAGGCAACGAAAAATTTCAACCCTGCTGGGAAAATCTGTAGTCTTCTCTCACTACTAAGAATATCTGTTTCTTGACGTTCTAGCTGATATTTCACCTCGCCGCTTTTCCCTACGTGAATGTCACAGCTATGACGGATCCACTAACTGTTACTTCCTCGGTTATAACAGTGGTGAGCGTAGCAAGGAGAGTAAGCAAAGGTACAACCTTGCTCGAGAGGGCAAAAGACGCACCTGAAGGCCTTAAAGATCTTCTGGAAGATGTCTCGCGCATCGAATTCGTCCTCCAAGCTGGTCAAGGATGCTACGTCAGACTCCTGTAGAGAATCGCCGGCAATGAAGACTATCCTTGAGAAGGCTCAGGAAAGACTTGTCACATTAGACTCCCTCATCCAATACTCGCTTACAATCGCTGGAGAAAACCGCAAAGTCGATCGCTGGCAATGACTTCGCAAACGGGGTGAGGTCGAGAGCATATGGGGGCAGCTTGACAATCTTCAGAAAGACTTGACCCTAATGATCGGTACCAATAGCTTGTAAGTAGTCCTTATCAGTTGGCGGATAGAGGCTCCGCATCTCACCAGTTGATGTTATTCGTTATGGAGCAGGAGGGGCGGAATTTGGTTATTCTGGGGAAACAGAGCATTGATGACGAGTCCAGCTAGACGAGGCAGATGTTAGCGGGGCTACTGGGATGGGGCCAGGCTACGCAGGCCAGCAAAATCGAGTTTGAGGAGGGGGGCGAGAGGGTTAGCGTTACGAGGGAGGTGGATGGGGTGTGAAAACGTTGCAGAGCCCGCTGCCGATGGTCATCACGACTGATTTGAGGCTGAATGAGCCGCGATACGCAAGTCTGCCGAATATTATGAAGGCGAAGAAGAAGAAGTTGGAGAAGAAAAGTTTGGCGGATTATGGGGTTGATGAGGGGAGGAAGCTGAAGACTGTGAAAGGTAGAGGAACCGCCGCCTACGAAGGGAGGCGGGAAGGTGGAAGATGTGGATGGTATGATTGCTAAGTTGAAGGAGTTGGGGGGCAATTTAGTGGGATATAGGGAGGTGGATTTCGATGTATATATTTGGTAGAAGGGCTCAATGATCGCTCCATGTTTCATTGGCAAAGAAGAAGAAGACAGAAATCTGCTCCCAGCTCCAGTCCGAGGGTTCCCCAGCCTGACGGTTCTAGCGAGCGACTCAGGCGCACCGAAGATTCAATGCGGCACCCCACCTAGAGACCCATCTGTAGAAGGCTCAGCCACGGTTTTGGTAACTTCAAGAGCATACTGTAAAGGAACAATTGGCTCTGTAGCGGCAGATTTAGTAGAACAGGCCAAGTCCATTTGTTAGAGAAACACCGCCCTCAAGGGACAGGTTTCATAGAAGGCAGTAAATGCAAAATCAATCAGCTACATACAGCTGAAAGAATGTGTGTGCTTACCCTGAGTATCTGTCGCCTTGGTCCCATGAGAGCTCTTAATGAGCAGATACATTATTTTATCTTGAAGTAATCTCAGTCTGGCGAATGTCACTTACTCACGAGAAAGTAGCAGGAATAGGTGTTTTAGCAACGTGGAAGACTATCGCCAGTGTCCGCTTACTTGACAGCGAGTAGGAAAATTGGCTGGATGAGATGGTAAGACCTCGATTCTTCTTCATCGATGAGATGCCAAATTCAAGTACAATTACTTGCAATCCCTATGCCCTAATATCCTACGCTGGAAGAGCGCAATAGGCTGATGAGCCCTCGCTTTTATTTACTGAGCTTCCCCAAAGGTCCCATCCTTCGTCCGCATCATCATCATCATCCACGTCCTCGCCAAAGTCCTACTGCTGATAGGCCTCCATGGCCTTCGTATGTCTTACTCGAAAACCCTCCCTCTCCTCCAGAAACTCCTTTTTCATCTTCTCCCCTTCCTTCATCGAAATAGGCCAGCCCTCAACTTTCTCAACAATCAAATCGAACACAGCTCTCGGCAACCTCCAAAACGTTACGCACGACGTCCTGATTTCGTGCGCCCACCAGTCTTTACGCTGGCAAGGTACCATACCCGTGCTCATCGCCCGCCGATTCGGATCGATCAGATGCAGCCTCAAGAGTTTCAAATACCCAGGTCTCGCGTTGTCTTCCAGCCCAAAGGGGGAAATACGAGTCTGGAAGACATTCGGAAGAACGGCCACTTGTCCTTCGCGCAATGTTATATCTCCGAGATGTTGGATAGATGGAGAACAGTCTTTAGCTCCATAGATATCAGATAGGAAAGGTGGGCTTGTCCAAGCGGCGCTGTTGCGTGCAAGGACGCTTTCTTCAGGGTGGACCCGCCGGCAAAAGGAGAGCGTCGGCGGGGAAGTGGTTGAGAGCTAGCTGGTGGAATATATGTACGTTGCAGTAGCGATGATACGCTCGTTCTAGGAAACGAATTGTCAATTCATAGACGTACTTCCCAGGGATTTGACTCACGTTCTGGCCCTGGACGTGCCAGTCCTCGCCTCCGTAATTTGAATTGTTGGCCGTAAGATTGATATCTCGCATTTCAAGAACCATTTGGAGACCAACATTCCATAGTCGCCTCTTCAGGTCCACAAAGATGTAGTCATGATAGCAGCCTTAGTCATTGATCCAGGTCTTGTAGGCGCGCTGCTCTGGTGGGCGAAAATATCCTGGATCTCGGTTCACGACTGGATTTCTCGTAACGTCTGCGAGATGTATGCATTGGTTGTGGTAGCCGGGTGCCTTTAGGTCTATAAGTATTCGATTGAAGAGTGGTATAAGTGAGTCGACGAGAGTTTCAATCATTCGGTACAACGAGGAATGAAAGATTAGGTGGACATTATTGATGTAGCTTGAGATTCTAAAACATTTGGAGATGTCAGGGGTTTTCTTTCGACCTACCGACCCACGTAAGGAATTAACTTACCTGGCACCACCATCACCTCGATTTCCCCAAGTGATGTCGAAGGGAAGCCATTAAAAGCGTCTGGACCAGGCCATATCATTCGGGTACTTCTCACGCTCCTCCTGCTTAGTGTCTCCTTCTCGAGGCATCTTGACGGGTTTGCCATCGCCGGTTCTTGAGATACAGTCTTTAGGCGATATGTATGCAGGATTCCTCAGGGTTTTGGTCCTCCCAAATGCATAGGGAAAGAAATGGGGATCCACAAGATCTACAATGGGTTTTCGTGAACGTATTTTACTTGTCGAGTGTCGTCTAAGAGCTGATGCCGCCCTCTTAAGGCCTAACTTTATGGAGATGTCACTACAATCGTCAGACTTAAATACGCCCCCGTCTGTTGCTGGGATGATGCGAGTGTAATTGAAGTCACCGAGATATTATTAGACCTCGTCAGTGCACTGAACGCGAGATCATATTAGTGTTCCACCCCAAGAGCATGAGTTCAATCTTACCCAATCGGCCATCGTCCGAGTCACATCTTGACCCGTCAAAACCTTTACGTTCTTCCATTTGAATACAAAGTCTGGGTCGAAGATCTTGCATTGCCAGTCTGGTATATCTGTCAATTCATTTATCTAGGCTAATATTGTGAGATTACGGATAGTATAGCAAAAGGTACTGTACGACATATCAGCAAAATGGAACGTGACCAGCAGTGGAAGTGCTCACGGATGCTCAGATGCATCAAAGGCAGACAGGAGCAGAGTGTTATTGTCCCATGGAAGCAGAGGCTGAAATTTTCTCTCTCGCATTTCTGGCCATCTCAGGGGCAGGCCAAAGCCAGGTACGATACATCCTCTTTGTTTTCGGGATGCCATACCTGCGCTCCAGGAGATGCGATGTCTATCAAGCATAAGAATATGCGCATTGAGTCCTATATCGCGTCGCATTTCTAAATCTATAAAAGGGGCTTGCGTGAGGGGAAATTTGTTGAGAGCAAAGGTTATGGTAGCTTGGGTAGGTAGCATATGCGTGAGAAGTTGCGCAGGCAAAGGCATCAACGGACCCAAAGTGAGGTCAAGAAACGCAAATGCGGGAACAAATGTAGAATTGAATGTTATAAGCAATACATTTAGGTGACGGAGATGCAACTGGTAGCGCAACTACAGTATTAACTTCCAACCTGTATTGGGAAATGTGCCTGAAGCGTTCGGATTGGATGTCAAGTTTAATAGCGTGATGGAAAGCACGATGTGATATCCTCTGTGATCTGCTGCAAGATTTATGAGCTGTGTGGTAGATGTACAACTCTCTTCAAACACACGAAAATCCAGATATAAATACCCAACCGCCGTGAATGGACTGGCCGGCAGGCGTTGGGAAAGTCTAGGTGATCCCTGCATGAACTGGAACGATCTGGCCCCTTGAAGTAAACTCTAAGATCACCTCAGTGGCAGCAGAGTAAGCACTGCATCTCGTTCAAGAACCCCTCCTCACGCTTTCTGAAAACTTCCTCACTTCCTCACCTCCCATCTTAAAGGAACGTAAAATGCCTAAACACACTCCGCTGGCCAGCTTGTTTCCATACAAATGCCTTGTGCTGGCCACGGAAAGTAAATAAAGCGCCAGACAGACTCTCCTTCTTTCCCTTTTCTTTTGGGTGAGACGCAAACAATGGCGGAGACCCTCCCAGAAAATTCACGCACATTATTGAGCTCGACACCTAGATCCACTCCAGCCCATCGACACAAGGGACAACGCCGCCATTACAGCCACAAAGCTCACACCAGGTCAGCGGACTTCACATCTGAATCTCGACACCTTTTCCGCTGTGAATGAAAACGGAAGCTTCGCCTTTGATTGAGTGCTCCGAAATGGAGAGGTCAACAAGCGCACCAGGAAAACTAAAGTACTTCACCTTATCAAGCTCGTAGCTTAGATACTCTGCTAACCTTTGCCATAGCAATGGAAGCTATTCTATCTTATCTTACATCCTAACCTCCTATCTCTCTACAAAAGCTTAACCGAAGAGCGCCTGCTCAAGCAAATCAGTCTCTCCGATTTGACCGCCGTCGGCTACCTGAAAGATCCTAAAGGTCGACGAGAGAATGTTTTTGGACTATTCTCGCCATCACGCAACTTTCACCTACAAGCCAAAAGCGAGGCAGATGCGCGTGCATGGGTAGAGCTTATTAAAAAGGAGGCACAAATAGATAAAGAGGAGCAGGGAGTTTAGTCGGGTAGTCCTACAGCAGCGGAAAGCTATCCAGAGCACTTAAGCCATAATCGGTGTGAAACCGAGCGCTTCGGCTCAAGTTCTCCAGAACCGGCAGAGATCCTTCCTCAGCATTCCAAGACTATCGTGACTGAAAAAATTCTATGCTAGTGCCGCGGTAGTGCCGTTTTTGGTGGCCCACACACCAAAAAATGCACAAATTGACCATTATCATAGAACTCAACCACCATCCATCCGTAGGACCCTCAATCGGGCAAAGTTGAAGCTATACAGATATTGATCCTTTTGCCCGCGTTTCCTCCTCCTACTACGCATCTTTGCAGACTCTAGTCCTTATTGTCGTCCTATAACCCTACTACTAGTACTATTATGCCTCCCACTACTAATAGTCTACTACCTACTATAAGTACGCGCTTTTAAAGTTGACCACTACCTCCTATACCACCTTCTACGGCTCTAAAGTTAACTCTAAATCCCCACTATAAAAAGAAGCGTGTTTTAAAGCGCCGTTAAAAACTATATCTTATAAAGGAAAAGGACTAGGCTACTAATCCTATATATACCCTTAATAGTAAAGAGGAGGATAAAGAGGAGGAAGATTTTATACTTACTAATACTACTACTATACTTACTATAGTTAAAACAGCTACTAGTAGTAGACTTAATCTAAGCTTTTCCTTAAATATTAAAGATATTACCACCGTTACCGTCCTTTCTCGTAAGGAGATATAGAAGTAGAAAGAGATAAATAAGTAGTATTAATAAGAAGTTAAAAATAGGACTAAGTTTATATTATTAAAATTTATAATAAAGTAGTATATCTACTTTAAAGATATAATAGTATATAAAGACACAGTCTATTATATAATATATAGCCTTAAAAGGATTAATTTTCTAAAGGAATATAAGATTATAACTATAAAGGGAATATATTATGCTAACTTAAAAGGTAAGGTCATATATCTTATCTATATTACCGCGACTCTCAGTAATAGTAGTAAAGAGAAGGAGGTTTTTTAGCTTAATAAAGCTAATATTACCTCTATTTAGACTGTTAAGATAGAAAAAGTAATAAGGCATAAATATAGCACTAGAGCAAAGAAAGCTACAGTTAATTTTAAGATTTTAGTAAAGTTTTTCTATACTTATATTATAACTAGTACTATTCCTAAGCATATAAAGGCCCTACTACCTTTAATATAGCTACAGCTTAAAGCTAAGTAGAATTAAGTAAAGAATAAGTAGATAGTAAGATAAGAGCTTTATTAAAAGACCTAGCTAGAAGAGTAAGAGTTATAGATTATTTAGAACTAAAAATATAAGTAGAAATCCTATCTAAATTTTATAGGTAGATAATACCTTAAGTCTAATAGAAATCACTTTAAGCTTCTTACTCCATATCTTAGGATATAGGCTTAGGCTATTATTTTAGGTTCTATAATACCCTTACATCTATTATAGGACTTTTATTAAGGTGCTTTTTTAAAGTATTTTATATAAGGCAATATTAAAATCCTAAAGAGAAAAAGTAGAGTAGATAAAGTAGAAGAATTAGCTTTACTAAATCTAATATTAATACTAATATAAACACTAATATTAATATTAGCTAACTTAGTCATAGAAAACCTAAAGAACCTTATAAACCTTTAGATAATAAGAATACTTAAGTAACTAATTAACTCTAGAATACTATTAGTTATATTACCGTCACCTTAATTACCTCCTCTTCCCTTAGCTTTAATATTAGTAAGGACTTATAAGTACTTATATCTACCTAACGCTCCTACCTAAGCTAGTAGCCCTATTTTAACATTAAATTAGGATAGATATATTTATTAGATATATTATATATAAGGTTAACTAAATCCTTATTAAAGAGCAGCTTTTAAGTAGGCTAGATAGGTCCTAGATAAAAATTTTATTACTATTACTTAGATTTAGTAGCTAAAGGACCTAAGTACTAACTCTAAGATGTGGCTTAATATATAGGAAATACTATCTAGTATAGGACTTTATCTTACTTAATCTACTAGCGCATATCAGCGCTAGGAGGCCTTATCTATATTATAAGGAATAGGTTAGTAGTTAAGCTTTCCTCTAAATTCTAATGCCTAATAATAAGTTTTATAAATTACGCATTTTTGCCTATAAGGTTTTTTATTTTTTTTTAGTGCCTACACCTTAGTGGCACTCACTAAATTTTAGTGGTAGAAGATCTAATATTTCGCGGCTAATTTACAGCTAAGTATATTTTACTTAGCCCTACTATTTATTTTACCTATAAATCTTCTAAGATCTAATCTATCTACTAAAAGAATTATTAAATAGATGTCCTATATTACTCTACCCCTAAAGAAATTACTAAAACTTTAATCCTACTATCTACTTAGCCTTATACGTTAGCGTCATAAGTGGAAATATAAGATTAGACTTAATATACTAGCTTACAAGGCAATAACTATAGCTTAGATAAGGATCTAAATCTAAATAGTAGTAAGGAGGATAATATATTAGATAGTCTACTAAATACTTTTTAGATAGAAGTAAGCTAATTCTCTACTCCTTAAGGCTAGGATATAATAATATATAAGTAATAGTAAAGGGAATTTAAATCTTATAAAAGGAACTACTAAAGGGGCCAAAGAATTATTTCCTTAACTTTTCCTTAGAACACTAGTCTAGATATATATATATATATAAATACCTTATAAAACTCTACTCTTTTAGTCCTTGCAATAGATTCCTACGCTTTAAAAAAGCTTCTTATAATTAATTTAATTTGCCTACGCTAAAACAGCATCATTTAGGAAGTGCTTAAAATCTACTTATGTAGACTTATATAATATAGTAAGATAGCCATGCTTCTTTAGCTACTGCTTTAGTATAAAAAATAACATTTCTATAAGATTATAGTTAAGTAAATAGGTAGGTAGGTATATAAGAGTTATGCCTACTTACTTACATATTATCCTTAGCTCCGCTAAATAGTAGATCTTCGCATTATCTAAGATAATCACTAATTAAGGTCCTCCTAGTAATGTTAGAGTGCACTAAGAAAGTACATTATTATAGATAAAGTCATTAAAAAGAACCTTATTAATAGAGCTATAGTAAGTCTTCTAAGTAATATATTTATCTAATATATACGCTAGCAACACTAACCATCTTTTTAACTACTTAAATAGAGTATTCACCCCTGCCTCCGCTTTAATACGCGACCATCTATATTTCCTATCCCCCGTACGCTCATAGGCAGCGGTCTTATCTAGAAAGATAAGCTAAGGTGTAGTCCACCAGTAAAGCTTTATTTTCCATAAATCCCATGCGCTCTAGTCTTATTGCGAAGCTCGGTAAGAAGCCTATAAAGGATCAGGCTACTATATAAGAAGAATAAGGGAAAGATAGGGTAGAGTGCTTACTTTCTTATATATCCACTTATAGCAATAAAGGATATTCTCTACTATCTTCTTACTAACCTCCACGCTATTAAACGTGTTGAATAGAAAATAGACCATCTTAAACAAGTATAATAGTAGCTTCTTATTAAGCTATACCACTAAGGTAGACTCTATCTCTTTATCTAATACTCAAGGGCGCCTATAAGGTAAGCTAGGGCCAACGATGCTTCTAAAGGCTATAAGATTGCATCTTATCTTTGCTATCTAAGTCTAACTAACCCCCGTACGCTCAATAATGTCGCTAACTTTATAACCAGAGTATAGATACTGCTTAATATCAAAACGCGTCTACACGTCCAGCGGAGGGGCCATAGTGGTGGTGGTGGGGGTACAGGGCGACAAGGAAGTCTTCTATTAGGGGGGAAACGCGGGCAAAAGGATCAATGTCTGTATAGCTTCAACTTTGCCTAATTAGGGGTCCTACGGATGGATGGTGGTTGAGTTCTATAATAATGGTCAATTTGTGCATTTTTTGGTGTGTGGGCCACCAAAAACGGCACTACCGCGGCACTAGCATAGAATTTTTTCAGTCACGATAAAGATGGCGTCAGGATACCAAGCATTCAGCGAATGTCTGCGCATGACCTCGAGTACTTAGGGGACGAGCTCGCACCATATTCCAACTTTTCAGACACTCCTACGCAAAGCTACACCCAACAGACATCATTTGGTTCACTCATCAAGCGAAATCAAAGAACGGTTTCGAGTAATAACATGCCATATAAGACTCCCCAGACGCAACGGCCCACGACCGCACGAACAGGCAGCCAAACAAGCGGTTTCCGCATGGAAGACGATGAGCGTGTAATCTGGCATGGCTACCTTCTATGCCTAAAATCCAAAGGTGGGGTGAAGCAATGGAAGAAACTGTGGGCCGTCCTCCGCCCTAAGAACCTCGCATTCTACAAAAACGACCAGGTAAGTCAAACCCACCCCCAAACCCAACGACCTTTTCCCAACTTTCCCAACTTAACTCCTGCAATAGGAATACGCCGCGAACCTGATCCTCCCCCTCTCTACTATCATCGACGCCGTCGAAATCGATCCCATTTCCCGAAGCAAAGCACACTGTATGCAGATTATTGCTGAGGAAAAGAGTTATCGGTTTTGTGCGAGTGGTGAGGATGCGTTGGCTGAGTGGCTTGGGGCGTTGAAGAGTCAGTTGGCGAAAAGGAGGGAGAAGGAGGCTGGGAGGAAGATCATGGTGCCTTTATGAGGTTGCCCTTTTGAGGTTATGATGCTATGAATTGATACCATGGGGAGCAGGGATGTAGATTTTTAAGGAGTTACATGGGCTGGTGAAGAAAAATGTATATAGGAGTGATTATACCCTATGCCTACTGCACGCCTTATTGTCCTGACCGGCACTATCTAAAAGTCTTCGATAACCTAGAGCCTCGTTCGATATCTACATATCGTACCATTCACCCGCAACTCTCATCAAACAAACAATCTTCCCTCCAGCCGGCGAACTACTACCCAACCCTTCGTCTCCATCTCCAACACTCTAACACGTCTATCCCAACCCCCGCCATCAGCGCAGAAGAATGCTCTCCATCCATGCCTCATTCTTCCCCATTTCCTCCGAACAAACCTTCCGCACCAAATAAAATCTCACATCGCTGAAAACCAATCTCAATCCCCTGCCTTTTTATTCATCTTTTGATCTTCTGCGTGGGATGTCAGAGGTTGTTCATTATTATTTACAGCAAAATAGCGCAGACTGTGCGGTAGGTTGATTTGATGCTTTTTCCACCTAGAAGGGTTTACCCCCTTAGTTGCTCAGCCGTAGGACTGAAGCCTATATATAAGCTTCATGAACATCCGCCTAAGGGTGGCCTAGCCTAGAGATCGTCCCCTAGACGACAAAATCCGTGCTCGGAGCTTTCCGGCTCAGGGCATCAAAATGATAGCTTGGACCACGGTGGGTCTGCCGAGGCAGGGGGACGAAGAAATAAAAGTGTATTATATACTGCTCCTAAAACGCGCTTAGACTATCCCAAACTAGAAGAGGGGAGTAATTAGTCAATGAGTGCCTTTAGTTCAGTACCTACTTTTTAATGCTTTCTTTTCCCTCTAGCTTTATAGTAATTCTAACGCAGTAAGATAATAACTATCTATCTAGGATTATTTCTATTAAATAAGATATTATTTATAAAGCCTTCTATACCCTTACTTTATATCCCTCTCTTAAATAATTTTACCTTTCTAATTCTACTACTTATAGATAATAGTTATTTATAATCCTCTACCTATAAAATCTATTATACTATTATTACTTATATCTCCCTAAAGATTAGTTAAATAAGAAGAAGTAGGTTAAGATTTAGAGCTATAATAAGATTTAAAAGATATATAGCTATTAATATCTAACTTATTACCTATTTTTATTTCAACATCTAAATATAGTTATAATAAAAAGAGGTAGCACTTAATATAATATTTCTTCCTAAGCTTCTTTTTAACTCTATAAAACAACTACTTCTTTATAAGATATAAATAAGATAGAGTATTTTATTTATTATCCTTATTATATTCCTTCTTTTTATTATCTATCTCTACCTCCTTATTATCTTACTAACCTCTTATATTATTATTAGATAAGGGATTAAATATAAGGCTCTTATACTATCTATCTTTAAACTTATATATTAGTTTATTATACTTTAAAGAGATAATAGTATTATAGTATAATAAAGCTAACTTTAAGATAAAATATTAATTACTCTTAAGGAGGCTAGGAAATCTAAATTAATAAAAGCTTATTAATATAGAAATCTATAAAATAGAAGTATAAAGTTATACCTAGCTTCTAAGCCTATAATAGATATTAATAAAGTAATAAGGAGCTCCTAATTTATATTTTACTTCTCTAAAGTATTATTACTACTATTATTAATATTTTTATCCTAAATTATAATTAAGTTACTTAGATAGAGAATATTGAAAGACTATATTATTACTAAAATCTAAAATATATATTTAGTACTAACCTAAATTTCTAGATTTATTTAAAGTTAAACTTATCTAAATATCCCTATCTTTAGGTCTTAGGCTAGAAGGATACTTAAATATAGGCCGCGGCTTATTTTATATAGTAATAAATTTAATATTATCTTTATTATTATTATTATTAGAGGTTCTAATTAAGTTATCTAAGATTATTAAGTAAGTTTATAGTAGCTAAAGTTATATATACTAACCTTAATTTATAGCCTTTTACTAAATATTTTAGATATTATTATCTTTTAAATACTTATTACCTACTATTAAATAATTCCTCTATTAGCTATTAGTATTATTCTTAGTAATAAATAGAATTAATATACCTACTTATATATTTGCCTTTACTTAACTAAGGACTAGTAGTATTATTATAGTTATCCTTAATAATATCTTTAAAAGTGCCTTTAAAACTTCTTATCTTATATCTATTATTTAAGTCTAATCCTTACTACTCTTATACTTCTCTAATATTAAGTAGTAAATCTATAATAAATAAGAAGTTATTATTTTATATAAAATTACTAAAACTATAATTATAAATAGTAATAAGTCTATTTAAAATATTTAAAAGTATTAATTCTTATTTATTTAAATAATAAGGAAGAAGAACTATACCTTTAGTATCTACTTTAATATAGTTAAGATTTAATATTAATATATAAAATAGATTAAGAGGCTCTTTTAATAGTAGACTAGTTATATTAAGATTTTTAATTTAATTATAGTTTAGGAGGATCCCCTTCCCTTTCTTACTTAGTCTAAGAGTTATAGAGGGATGTAGGCTAGATATTATAGGCTATCTATCTTTATATATACCTACTACCTTTAAGGGTTAATAAAATTAATTTAGTATTTATATTAATAAAGGCTATTATAGGACATAAATACTAAATATAACTAGAGGATATAGATAAAGTTAGATTATTTTAGCTAAGGAGTCTAGAAATAAAATCCTATATAAAATAAGAGGATAAGAAGAGGGTTATTATATGCCCTAGGCTGCCTAGCGATCTACTCTAATCTCCCTAGTATATAAAATCCCTCTATCTCTCCTCCCTCCTCCTCCCTTCCCTCTTCTTAAGGCCATTAATTATTAATCTCTAGGTATTTACCTAACACTAAGTTGCACACCCTAACGCAGCTATTAGCTATTAGACCCTTATATTTAATTTACATCCTATATAGGCTGAGCCTTCTTTATATATTAATATCCTATATAACTTATTTTTTACTACGTCCCTTAGAGATATCTATATATCTAAGTTAGCTCTATTAGCTAAGGTAGTCTAGATTATTAAGTTAAGACTCTATAATATATTAGCTATACTATACCCTCTATAATCCTTAGCGAAAATTATAATTAATATTTTAAGGCTAATAGGACAATATTTACTAGTGAATAGAATATATAATAGTTAGGAGATCTAGTAATAACTTTTCTTTATTTCTAAAACCTTAAGTTATTTAATTACTACTCTTAAGAATATCTAGGTAAAGTTATAATTTAAATTAAGATTTATCTTAACTTCTATTAGCTAATACTTTATATCTTACTTATCTACTACTTATTACCTAAGAGCTCTACTAACGCTAGATATAGAGGACTAGATAAGATTATGATTTCTAGGTTTAAAGAGAAGGATGGTATAAGCTAGGTAAGGCGTAGTAATATCTAATTCTTTAAGAGGAAATAACTAAAATAGTGTATGCCTTATTAAGTATATTTTCTTAATTTAGGTAATACTAAATGCTAGGGCCCCTACTATATTAGACTAGCTCTATACCTAAAACTTATATAAGCTAAGCTTGGAGGTAATCTAATTATTTTAGACTAAGCTAATATAAGAGCTGTTAGTATACTACTATAGATTACTTAGCCCTAAGCCTATATATTAGTGTCCCCTACTAAGAATATAAGGCATTTTTTATATTAATCTACTAGTAAAAGCTCGGTGGTAGATAGGTAGCTATTAAGCTAAAGTAATTAGTTATAGCTATTAGCCTAGTTCTTAGTATAAGGTGGAAATAGAAGCTATAAAATAAATATAAGGAGTTTAAGCCCCCTTAGCTAAAGTAGTCTAGGCCTTTAAGCTAAGACTCTATAATATATTAGCTATTCTATACCCTCTATAATATTTATCTAACTATGAGATTAGTATTTTAAGGGCTATGTTACTAAATCTAAGCTATTGCCCTATCCTTATTAGTATAGCTAGGTAGATATATAAAAAGCCTAAGTAAATTACTATAGAAGGAATAAGGTATTTTATTTATTAGTTAGGTAGTAAGTATCCTATAATCTAATACTTATATTACTATAAGATTATTACTATAAGCTAAAGCTCTTAACTAATGTTATACTAGAGTTAAAGGTTAGCTAGGCGGTAGTAAAATAGTAGCTAGTAAAAAAAGTAAAGGGTATAGGCAGTAGGATCTAGAGTAGTACTAGGAAGCTTCTAGCTCACCCTAAAATAAAACTATCTTCTATTTGAGCTGAGCTGCAGCAGTGGTAAGAGGAGAGAGAAAGAGACTAGTAAATAGAGAGGATGCAATTCCATTATTCATTCTAGCCTTAGGTCCGACTAGGTAAGCTAGAAGGACAAGGATAAAAGGATAAGAGGATAAGAGAATAAGAAAATAAGAGAATAGAGGGGTAGGAGTTGATATAAAGGCAATCTCTAGTGAATGGCCTTATATAAGGTTAATATAGGGCGATCGGCGATAGTAGGCTAGGGAGGGAGGCGTAGATAACTAAAGGAGTTAGGGGGGGAGAAGAGAGAAAAAAGGAATAATAAATAGGAATAGGAAAACTAGCAAGAGATAAGGGTCTTTATACCTTAAAAAAGTGGCGAGATGGCTAAGCTGCTACGCTTTACCTTAACTAGCTACACTAACCCTATTTAGGTGGCCGCTTGCCTAGAAGTAGGAATTAGCCCCCCTTTTACTATCCCCTCATTTATAAAATTAAATTATATATTCTTAATAATAAAACTTACTTTACTTTAAAGTCTTTTTTTAATACTATATATTTAAATTCCTATATAAGTTTTATTAAAATATTTAAAGTTATTTTTAAGTAGTAGTATATTTATTTTTATTTTAATAATTATAAAACTATTTATACTATTATTTTAAATACTAATTATATTAAATATATTATTATATAGATATAGTTTTTTATAATTTATTTTATTACTATTAATATTATTAAAAATAGGGATAGAGGGCTACTAACTAAGTAATATTTAATTAGTAAAGTAAAGTAGGTAAGGTTATAATAGAATATATTAGTAATTAATTACTTATATTACTTAGTTATATAGAAGAAGGAGAAAACTACTAATTATATAGAAGTAACTAAACTCTTTTCCCTAATTCATCTTACTAAGATACTAAGGTCTAATAGAAATGCTAAAATAAGGGCTTACCTAAATAGGAATGCCATTACTAAATAAGGAATATAATTTACTAAATGCTAAAATTAATATGCTATATTAGGATAGCTAAGCTAATAGTAGTAGGGGCTAGAACGCGATCTCAATTTACGCCACTAATAATGCTTAGAAATCCAAGGAAAAAATTAGGTAATTAATTACTGAAAAAGGGGCTAAATAGGGGTAAAAGGAAATTACGTATATGTATGTTATTTATATAATACATAGCGCTTATATATAGCGCTTATGCTTAGTACATCTAAATCTAGGGCCTATACTACTTAATGAGGCTTAGCTATTAGTAGGAACTAAATTCTAATAAATATTATTTTATATTTTAATTATTAACTTTATATTAGTCCTTTTAATATTTACTAAAAGATATAACTATCTTATATTAATAATATATAAGTTTTTAAAATATATTTTATTTATTTTTAATAAGAATATTTTTACTATAATAAATTAAGTTAGTTATTTATTATAATAACTTTAAAAAATTAATTAAAATATTCTAAAGATTATAATATTAGACTATGATAAAAAGGTTTTTAATAAATTATAATTTATTTTATTTAATATATTAAAGGTAAAGCTTCTCTATTTAATAATATATTATTCTTAAATTAATAAATTCTTAAAGAGAATAAACTAAATAATTAAAATTATTTTATATTTCTAAATATTAATATTAGAATATTCTAACTAATAATTATTAATTATTTTAGTTATTTAATTTATTTATAATAATATTATCTTAGTCTTAGTAAGTTATGTTTTAAATAAAATTATTTATAATTTTATACTTAATACTATACTTAATTTATTAAAATATAAAAAAGAATTCTTACTTTCTATTATAATATAACTAGAAGCTTTAAATATAAAAGCTTTTATATAAATATTTATTAAATTTTACTATAATTATTAGTATTAACTATAATTTTTTTAAATATTTTATTTTATTTTATTATATTTCTATAAAGGCTATAATATATTTATAAATAAATTTATAAAAAAAAGTATAACTAATAATATATTAAATTATTTAAGATTTTAAAGTATATTAGAAAACTTATTTATTATATTAATATTTCTAATTATCTCTAATTATATTTTATTTTTATAATAACTTAACTTAAATCTTATTTTAATTTAAAAGATAATTTTTATAACTAATTATAATTTAACTACTCTTCTACTATTACTATTAATATTAATAATAAAAGATAAGATATTAAATATCTTCTAAATAAATATTTTATATATAAAGAAAGAGATAATAAAAATATATATATTAAATATTTAATATAATAAAAAAAGTGTAACTTAAAGTAAAATATATAAATAAATATAAGAAAATATAAATATAAAAGAATTAATTAAAGATTATAAAAAGTATATTAAAAGATTTATATTATTTAAGATTTTAAATATATATTCTTACTACTATCTAAAGTATTCTTAAAATAACTCTTTATTATTTATTTTAGCTCTTATAGCTCTTCTACTCTACTATAGTTAATAAGAGTATTAATATATTTTTTTATAATAGGTAGATTATTAAGAACTATTTTAAATAAATAAATTTTAATATTTATTAAAGAGCCTTAAAATATACTCCTTAGTAAGTACCTTCTATAAAGGTATACTCTTTATTTCTACTAGATATAAAATATATAGAAGAATTAATTATTATTACTATTTATAAGTATACTTAATAGAAGTACTTAATAATTAATAGTATTAATTAATAGCTAATAAAGAATTAATAATTTATATAAAAGATAATTACTTTTAATAAGTAATATTTACTTATAATTAAATAATTAATAACTAAAATATTACTAAAATATTTATTTTAATTAAATTAAATAATAATTAAAATTAATTACTAAATTTATTAAGATATAATAATTAAAAGAACTTAATTATTAAATTAAAATATAATATTAAAATAATTTAAATACTAAGTTAAAATTTAGTAATAAATTTTTTTAATAATTTTTAACTACTAAAATTTTAACTTTATATATATTATAATAACTAATTATATCTCTTAATAATTTATTAATAAGCTAGTTAAAATACTAAAGAATTATATATATATATTAATAATATTAAGTATTTATAATATAAGCTAGACTTATGATTTATTAAAAAAATATAAATATAAGTTAGTTAATTAATAAGATATAAAAGACTTTATAAGTAAGAATTTTATTAAGTATTAAAATATACTTGATAATTTATTTCTTTAAGCTACTAAGTTATACCTTAGCCCCTAGATTTTAATATAAATAAAATAAATATAATATAATTAAATATTAATTATAAAATAAATAGTAAAGAATATAATTATAACTTATTAATAATTAGTACTAATTATAGCTAGTACTTTATAAAAAATTAATATAGAATTAAAAATATTAATTAATAAAGTCTTAATACTATAAATACTTTAATATATTATTATTATTAAATATTAAGTATTAGATATACTTCTTTAAATTAATAATAATAATTAATTATTTTAATTATTTTACTTAATAAAAATAGTATACTCTCTTTAAGAGATACTATTTATTTAAAGTTACTTATTAAAAAGTATATTTTAAAGTTATTTAGTAAAGTATCTATTAAAGCCTCTAAAATACTTAAAGGTAATCCTTAATAATTATTATTAATATTTAATATAAACTTTAATATTAATTAAAGTATATTATATATATTATAATATTTTTCTAATAGTAAACTATTATTTATAGTTTAGATTATTAATATATACTTTTTAAATACTAATTTAAATTTATAACTTAATAATTTAAGCCCTTTTATTTTTATTAATAATTAATAATATATTTTTTAATTATATTAGAAAATTTATTATATAAAATTATAAATTAATATAATTATTATTAGTATAAATTTACTTTAATATTAATTTAAGTTTATAAAGTATAATTGTTAATCTTTTTCTTTTTCTTAGTAATTAATAATAAAATATCTCTTCATAAGTAAGGCTTTATATATAACTTAATATATCTTATAATTAGTATCCCTTAAGCGGCTGCCAATCAAACTATTCCTCATTGACAAATAGGCTCTGGTCCCTCTGTCCACCTGTTCTCCTGGGATCACGGTTGTTTCTCCAAAGACTCTGCTCTAAAAGATCCTCAAGATTGCTGAGATGAAAGCCCTGAAACAGACTCCACCCAGACGGCATAAATGATTGAACCCCTAGAACCGGTCGTGGCCCCGCAGAGAAAGGGCGGACCCAATCCATGTCTACCGTTACTCGATCAAAGTCGAACGGGTTTTCGACCCTTATGCCTAATTCTGGCACCAGGTCTATTGGCTGACCCTTCGGCATCCTCCCGGGCCACCACCCGTGCGCCGAAAGCGCCGGACTGAATCGAACAACATACTTGTCGCCTTGGACGTCGACGATTCGAGCAGGAAGGTAGAGATGCGAAGTGTCAGTAGTATGGTATTGGAAACGGAAATCCGGGTACATGACGGGTGCTTCAATGGAGTCGCCAATATAGAAGCAACGATAAGGTCGGACGTCGTACCTTTGTACGTTTCTTCGCCATGGTCGCCACAGTCGCCGCGAGCCCTTCCCGAGCTTTATCAACTGCTCTTCGGGAAAGAAGAGGCTTCCACTATCATTCTCATCCCCTTGACTATCTTCCAGAGCTTGTGTACTGGTTGGACCGTCCCAATCGGTATACTCTATCTCATCGCCGTCCACCACCGTGACTCTCACATCGTACCAGGATCCGTCGTACTCAATCTGGTTCAACCACAGAATAAGAACCGCTCCTCGATAGATGTACCGCATGGTGTTCTAGCGAATAATACATACCTGAACCTTTTCACCAATTTTGGGTGGGTCGGTAAATACCTTCGACGGCCCCAAAAGGGTATAGTCAAACTCCAAGGCAGTAGAAAAGGAGGAATTTTCGTCGTCGTGTAATATCTTGTCAAAGGAATTCTTAAGAGGTCTCGTGGAAAACTCAATAGCATTCGAACCTACGCCTGTCGTAATGATGTACCTGCCCCCGTAACATGCCTTGAAGCCGGTGATGTGAAGGTCGCAGCTCCAAGCATGGCCACCTGATTCTAGCTCATGTCGAATGGACACTGGAGCGCCAATAGAAATGCCCCCGATCGGACGAACTTGCTTCGAAAGACTCTTACGCTCAATTTGACCAGTCTCCAGATAGCGCACGTAAACGTGAACGTCGTGAATGGTATCTTTGAAGTAAGTGAAGAGGAGTTCGCTGCTTGAGCCTATGGAGTCTCGTTCGTCAATGATTCCAAGTTCATTGGATGTTGGAACGGCCACGATTTGGGCAGATATCCAGCCGACATGATCGGAAGGGGACTCAATTGCCGCCGGCAATGGAAGATCCGCATGTGCCCTTTCACATTCGACGATTATACCATAGCCTGCGGATTCGAGGGTTATTCTCCTTAGTGTATCAGAGAGGGAGGCGTCGTGAAGGACATTGAAGAAGTTTCGAGGCTTGACATAGCCCTTGTGCAGTGGATCAAGAGCAGATCGGAGAGCAGGAAGCCAGAGAGGCCGAATAGTGGAAAGACAACGCATGCCGTTTTGATCGATATGATAACGAGATCCTTGCTCGCGAACGAGATCGATATTTCTGGGGTCAAGAGTCCCAGTTGGTACTTTTTTGAGAACAAAAGACGTTTCAATCTCATGTACAAAGCGTGCCCAAGAAACGTACAGCGTCTGTCAATGAATAATGTGTCAATACATCACGATGCATCTGTAATGGAATTCTGGAAGGGAAGAGAATGGGAAAATCTTGAGTTCCTTACCTCATAGCGAAGAGTTGAGGCGCAAAGTTCGTCCTTCTGGAATCGATCCCTCCAGAACGACGCTCCTTCTGGATGCTGCTCTTGATAATCCTCAACGGCCGACGTGTCGGGACATAGAGTGACCTCTTGCAGTCGTTGTCGAAGGAGTTTGCATTCCTTCATGAGGTTTCCCACCATAAGGTCGATGCTTGAAAACTCCGTGCTGAGGCCCACCTCGAACAAGTGCTCATGTATAGTTGGATTTTTTGCGACGGGGGTAGATTCAATGAATACACTCTCACCCAACCGTCTCTGTTGCGTCCTAATGTCGTAGAGAAGCATAACAGACACTGCGCCATATAACTTTTCAAGTTGTTCCGCCTTGCGTTGAATCTCATCGAGAAGATCAGGAATCTTATAGAAAGCCCATAATCGCTTGATATATTTCTTGCCACGTGCCTCTGGCTTTGTAGTCGTTGTGTTCGTCGCAGGTATTTCGATGCCTAGAGCCTTTGCACAATTCGTATACGATTGTGCAATGCTCTGTACGATATCCACGATCATCGCAACCTCTGATAGATGGGTCGTAATAATGTCTTCATTCCCGCGATCCTCAAAGAGCTTGCACAAAAGGCGGAGTTTGGTGTTTAACAGGTTTATCTCTTCGGCAGCTTTATTGAATGTTTCAAACCGGGCTTTGATGTCGAGGCCCACATTGATGATGATGTTCAGCGTGGAGATGATATCGAGAGCCGACATAGTGATGGCGGCTAAAGAATTATCCGGGTTCTACCTGCGCAAGTCTCCCGGCTATGAAACCGGCGCAGTTCAGGGTTTTGCTTAGGAGGTATACTTTGGAAAGTATCTGGTCCACGAAGTAACCGGCCAATTTTGAAGCCAAAGGATGAGAGAGAAACCTGCTCCGTATTCAGCTCCGACATGCATCCCCGGATATTTGCTAGTCAACGATCGGCGACAGTTATCGTGCCTGTAAAAATTCTATGCTAGTGCCACGGTAGTGTCAGTGGCCTATTTATATATAATTTAATCATCATCAACGTATTTAATCCCATATAAATATGCTTTTTTACTTATATTTTTCTTTACTATCTATAAGGCTTAAATTTTATTTTCCTTGGGGATATTCTAAGTAAAGCGCCCTTAATTAATATATGTATTCGGTGGTAGGAAACCCTTATTAAAGGCCCCTAATAGGTATTGTTTAGGCACCCTACCATTAGCGCAAATCAGGACTTTTAGTAGAATATCACTCTCTGTACCTGCCTCCAGAGTCCCGGGCCTACTAAGGTAGCCAGACAGCTTAGGTTCCCAAGGAGCCTCTCAATCCAGGGGCCAGCCACTAATACAGTAACGGCCCCCACAGATAGGATGCGATCACAAACTAGCGCCGGTACGGGCCTCTTCAGGGTCACTGCGCGATCCTCCGGGGCCCGGGCGTAATCTACAGGGCACTCCATGTGCCCCAACTACTATTGGAATACGCTATGCGCTATCTGATGGGCTCTGGATGGATGTAATGAGATAGATCGCGCATAATCAATGAGGACATTGCTTTTTTCGTTCTTGTGGGCATTCGTCACAAGTAGGGTCGCCATCTCAACATCGAAACTGGTAGGATTGGTGGGAAGCTAAGCTATAATATCAGCAAGTTGGGGGTTGAACCCCCCGAAGAATCAACCACAGCACCCTAGGATAGGGTCAGTACCATATGTATTAGGGGGTATGCACCCATACATTCATCCACAGCGCCCTAGGATAGGGGCGGTACCACCACATGCTAGAGGAAAGGCACCCTTTTGGGGGACAAAATTATTGGCGCCCCTTAACAGAACGCCAGTCCTTTCAGCATATGATAAGTGACTTATTCTATAATCTTCACTTAAAGAAATTTCAAATATATTAATTCTTATGATGTTTAAGTTAGCCGTCAAGTTTATTTCTATTATGAAGGAGAAATTAGGGGTTTATGGAGATTGGCTTTAAGCTATAGGTAACACTCTTGGCGCAAGATCATAGCCAATCGCGGAAGCATGTTTTGCCAAGGACTAGGGCTAGGGCATATCCGGCGCTAACCCCGAGTATATATACGCTCCTCGCGCACTATAGAACCATCATTCTTATTTTATCTTACAAAATTATTACTTTGTACTTAGTACCATACCCTACTATTTATCCTACTACTGGATAGTAGCTACATGTCTTTTCACAATAATACCTAAGCTTCTTATTATACTTTAAATAGAACATTCTCTTTTAACACTTACTTAGCTGTCTTAGCAATAGGTACCTTTACTTATTTGTTCTAGTACCTTCTATCACTACCTATCATATAGCCGCTGCTCCGTAGGAGCACATATATATATCTATATCGAAGAGGACTTCCATGGAAAGCTGGCTAGAAGAATCCGGAGCGGTCGGCCTGAACGACGTGGAGCTCGCCAATTTCCAGGACACCGGGCGGGGTGTTAAATCACTGCGGTGTTATAAGGACGGAGAAAGGATTTTCACTATCCCCTCTGGCGTTCTCTGGACAGTAGAACATGCATATGCTGATCCCCTTCTGGGGCCAGCCCTTCGCTCTGTGCAGCCGCCCTTGACTGTCGAAGACACCTTAGCGACATATATCCTCTTCGTCCGAGCACGCAAGTCAGGATACAATGGCCTGCGAAGTCATGCGACGGCTTTACCTACGAACTACTCTTCGAGCATCTTCTTTACCGAGAACGAGTTGGAAGTCTGTTCTGGGACCTCACTGTACACCATAACGAAGCAGTTACAGCAACAGATTGAGGAGGACTATGCGGGATTAGTCACACGAATCTTCTCACAGTATCGCGATCTTTTTCCCCTAGACAAATTCGCTATCGAAGATGTAGGTGTTACACGTATAATGGAAGTTACGAATCAAGTGCTAACCTATATTTCCCTCACTTTTAGTATAAGTGGGCTCTCTCCACTGTATGGAGTCGTGGGATGGATTTTATGCTGCCGGATGGAAACTCGATACGATTGTTGGCGCCCTTCGCAGACATGCTGAACCACTCTTCTGAGGTTAAGCAGTGTCACGTCTACGATGCCTCGTCCGGAAATGTCTCCGTCCTTGCGGGGAAAGACTACCGAGCCGGAGATCAGGTATGCTCTTCTTGTTCTCTGACGGTGCTAGATTTGTGGTTGTAACGTAGGACATATTCTCTCAGGTTTTTATCAATTATGGTCCCCTTCCGAACAACCGCCTTTTACGTCTCTATGGCTTCGTCCTATCAAGTAACCCCAACGACAGCTATGATCTCGTCCTTTCCACCCACCCTACGGCCCCATCTTGGGAGCAGAAGCAAAAGCTCTGGGTATTAGCTGGACTCGATTCGACCTGTACCATCTCCCTCACTCTTACCAATCCGCTACCGAAGAACGTCCTCCGATACCTCCGTATTCAGCGATTGGACCAATCGAGTCTCTCCGTCGTCCAAGTCGACGCTACAGATGGATATATTAACGAATCGAACGAGGTGGAAGTTCTGCAGTTTTTAGTGGACTCATTCTGTGGTCTTCTGGAAAATTTCGGAACTCAACTGGAGATGCTAGAAGAACAACTCGCAGCGAGCGTCCACCCTCGGGGAGGGAATGCATGGGCCGCGGCGCATGTCAGCTTGGGCGAACAGCGGGTGTTGAGATTGGCGAGGAAGAGAGCGGAGGATCTATTAGCGGCGGCAGAGAGCGGACGTGGGAGAAGAGGAGATTTGTCGCCACTGACACGATGCGCGAATTGTGACAAGGTTTCCGGGCCTCTCATGCTATGTGGGAGGTGTAAAGCGGTGGCTTATTGTACGCGGACGTGTCAGGTTGCTCATTACAAAGAGCACAAGGTCGTATGCCGAGTCATAAGTACAGCTTCAAAGAATGGTTCGGAGATGAAATAGAAAGATCTTCGGCATCTGCGTCGGGAAAGGTCTTCAGCGGTTTGATCAAGGCAGTGTTGGGTACGATATATATTGATACGGACGGGGACTTGAAGGCTTGCATGGCTACTTTGCGGAGGCTCGGAGTGCTGGAGTGCGGAAACGGCGTTGAAGGACAATTTTCAGATCGAGCATTCGAAGGAAGAAATCGACCGTCTCCCCGGGCATAAAAAGGTAGGATATTACGTGTGGATCGAGGATGTGGACGACCGTAACCCTGGACCATTGGAAAGACTGGTCGATGCGGGCTAAGAGAAGCTCGCCTTATTCATTGGCGAAAGCGAACTCTGTTGTCTTGAGGGGTGGGCTAGGATTGACGTGGAGACAGTCGCAGCTGGAGAGGCTACAAATGGTCGATATGTGCAATTTTTGGTGTTTGCGACAGCTAATTTGGCTCTAACACGGCGCTGCTCTAAAATTTCTACAGGCACTATAAAGATTGCTTCCGACACTTATCCAGTTCAGGGTATTGTATTTGCAGATAGACTCCTGTACCATTGCGGCATTGAGACCAGCCCAATAGTAAAAAGCTTACGGTGTATCTAAGACATATATACAGCCCACCATCATGATTTCTTCGTTCGTGATTGCAGGATCCAGAAGCCCGCAATTCGCATGCTATCTACCTTTGCCAATGCTCTAAAAGATCCACCAGATTTAGACATGCATATGAGTTGATCCATTGACCGCTCACGCCCCGAGGTTCATTCTTCATGCCACATGCGTCCAAATACTTCCCTGATCTCGTCTAACCAGGCCTCAGCTCCGTGGTCAAGCCATGCGTCGTAGAACTCATTCTGCGTAAATGGCATCTTTTTATCAAACGCGTACTCCAACAGCACCCTAAGAATAGATGGTCGGCACATGGTATTACTAACTGCAATCGAGATAGCTTCTACGAGGTGAGACAGCCGCGTGTCATTGGGGGAATAGGCCTCCTTAGGCAGATTCTGATCTGCCATTGCGGCAGCATACTCGCTGCGGTAGCTTATAAGCTGCTCGGGTGAATCCTCCTGGTAGGCCTGATTGTCCGGATCGGATAAATCCTTAGGATAGTCGTACATGGCCGGGTCCCAATCTCTTGTGATCCAGGAGGGATAACGTGCAAAACCCAAGGCGCGGGGACGGGTTTCGGCGCCATCCCAGTCGATGATCCCTGTAATCTCACCCTCATCATCTGTGATGATATTTTGATAATTGAAATCTGAATGGCCCAACGAGAAAGTTTGTGGGGCATCTAGGGTTTTCGGGACAGAATCAATGGCTTGACGGAGGATTGCAATGTCTGCTCTAGTATATCTTTGCACTTCCGGGAGCTCTTCCGGATCGTCGAGCATTGAAAGGAGGTATTCTTTGGTCGACCCAAAGGGACCACTGAGAGAGGCTGTGGGCCAGATCTCACCTTCGGATATCATATCCTATGAAAAATCCATCTCCACCATCGCATCAACCTTTAAAGACGTGCCATCAGACCCGAGTACCAGTGATCCAATCTTATCGAAGTGGAGAGAGTGTAGCTGTGATATGAGTTGGGCTAGTTTCCTAAGTATCTTCATCTTCTTCGATTCGTTTGAGAGCCATTCTCCTGTCCACCGTTCTGCCAGTGGCCGTCCTTCAACAAATGCCTCCAGATGATAGGGTGCTCCGACCGGGTTGTCCTGATTTAATTCCCATGCAAATACCTCTGGAATAGGAATGGAGGTAGAAGAACGAACAAGTTTCTTTGCCTGAATATCCGAGAGAAGCCGTCGTGCCTCGAGCTCACCAAAAGACGAGACACTATAACCCGGGAGACGTGCAATCCATTTCACGTTATCCGAGAACGTAATCACGAAAACCACGTTGAAACTACCAAAGAGCGGCTTTTCTTCGATGAGACATGTTAGATTGTCCGTCTTTCCAGATATGCCCAATGATAGCTGACCGTCACGTTTTAATCTCGTCTCTAGGACAACGGACTTCAAGGCATCGAAATTGATTGCCTCGAGGACTGGATCGAATTCAGCATTAGTCGCTGCAGCCGAACTGTCGCTATCCGGTAGATCCGCCTCATCCTTGGTATTAGCAGACGGCAAGTTAACATCTGGCAATATCACCTCGATCTCAGCGCTGACAGGTGTCATGCTGGGGCCAGAAACACCTGGATCGGCCGACATCAGAGGTTGAGTATACTACTGCAAATGGTAAAGCTGATGTAACGTAATAGCCCCCAGGTGTTATACGAGATCCTTGGACAACGTCTGTCAGCACTCAGGACGGAGGGCAAGGTACTGTTGGAGAGCTAGAAGTATGGCCAGCGCTTTCTCCGAGAACAAATGTCTGAAAGCTCGTGCTCACCGATCTTTAAAACAAGTGTGAGTCTTTGTATGGTAGGTCAGATCGCTAGCTAGCTCTGAACTGCAAGGACTGAGGCTGGGATTCTGAAATAAATTCCCCGGGTAGCGGAAAGGAAGACAAATTGGACTTGTGTTGATACTGCTGAGTTTGAGAAGTGGCGTTCGTGGCCGTCTTTAAAGAGATGATTTTCGCGCCAAGCCCAACTGGGTTGCCGAATGTTCTACCTTAAGTTTCCGATGGGCATGAGATCGGAATGTTTTGCCGCTCCCGAAAATGTTTCACAGAAAAGATTCAGAAACGGCGCCACATCTGAGGGGTTGTAAGGGTACGGCCGTAGTGTTAAAGGTCCCACGTTACCTGTTGTGGTAACACCGCTGGTGGAGCTCTCTTGTGAAAGTAGCTGTAGTAATTGATAAGGTGGCGTGCCTCAGTTATGCGGTCATACCACGCAGCTGATACCATTGAAGTCAGCACAGCTCCACTCATGGATACACAAAGTCTTCTTTGAAGCGTGTACTTTCTATATAATCCGCTGCTGTTCATTCCCTTCCTTCTCTCCTCTTCTTTTCAAATGCAACATTGATACCGAATACCAGCATCCACTTATTCCAAACCTGCGAAGCTACCAACTCAGAATTGCTATTACTTTCACAAGGTCATCATGGGGCCCAACAAGAAGAAGACGACACATCATTGGTATGCATAACTGCCGTCCCCCCTGCTGTTATATCCCTATGCCCTAACAGGTTTTTTGGCAGTACGACCTGCCATAAGACCTTCAAGAAGTCTTGTCTAGATAAACAACGCGGCGACTATTGTCCCATATGCGGAGACTGTGTCCCCTGGAAAGAAGGCTGCAAAGATTGTGCAAAACGCAAGAACGACCTTCTCTCGAAGCCGCCAAAGAAAAAGTAGCAGCGCCGAAGCACCAGTCCATCATTCGCCACTTAACCAAGGGTCATATGGCTGCCAAATTCACGCGTAAGGTAGACGATGTGGAGGAACTGGGAGGATTGGCATGGGTGTTCAATTACTAGGAAAGGGCGGGATGAAGTGAACATTCTTAACACCAAGGATATGAGACAGGCTTAGGAAGACATTTTTATGCCATCATGCGATTGGTAGTACAATTACTTACTCAAATGGAGTGAGGACATCTTCTATAATAACTTCATCTGCTGTATTGAGACCCGATTGTTATTCGCTAGAAATGATTGAATTAGAAGTTGCAGGCTCACGTACACGTAAATTATGAATTTTGAGGACAAAAGCGAGTTATGGAAGGCATTAATGAACGCTATCGTTTTAGTAGAGTAAATATCTTCCAATTTTAAGAAGGATCGGAACCTCTTACACGGCCTCGACATGCTAAATCGACATTCCACCGTGTAACACCCTCCAACCGATGATTCGTGTGATCAAGATTGGGGGCCTCAAGACCAAGGCCCAAACCTCAGACTTCGAAGGCCAAGGACCGGCCACTTGGTGCATTAAGACTCCGATTCGACATGTCGCGACCCTCCGGGTACCTTGACGAAGACCATGTCGAATTACACCAGGGAACACGGAAATGGCATTCTGAGGTCCCGATCTCAATGTACCCATGAGATCAAAGCCCCAAGTGCTCAGGATGCCTTCTTAGCAGTCCAAAGACGCTGATATCAGTAGTTCGACATCTCAGCTGTAACCAAAGAGTTAAGACCGTACGACGACACAGTCCGATTAAGGTCGATTTCGGCCTTAGCTAGACGTCCCGTACGGCGCGCCATTAGTTACAAACTGACATAACCCTAAAAACCTAAAATACCTAAAATACCTAAAATACTAACACCCAAAACCAAACACCCTAACAGCGCAACTACCCATTATGAGATAGTATATATAATATATAGTCATTACCTAGTAAAGATAAGTACCTTCTTAGAAAATTAATTATAATTTTAGAATTCTATTAACTATTAAAATCTATAGCTAGTTTCATGTATAGTTTAGGGCTATATTAGATAGTGCCCTAAGGAGCTTACCTTAGAGGGCCCTTAGAGCAGCCTTAGAGTACTACCCCTAGAGAGCCTTTAAAGTATTACCTCTAGAGGACTATTATAGATCTAGCTAGAATAGATTAGTTAAGTATAAGAAGTACTTAATATATAAGTATATTCTATTATAATAGTAAATAGGATTATATATAAGGGATCATTAATAAATAAATTAAATAAGATATATTTAAAAAGTTTATTTATAAATTAATTAAATAAGGAATATTTAATCTATTTACTTAAGGCTTAGTGTCTTAGAAGAATAAATTAAAAAAAAGGTTTCCTTTTTTAGCTTATCTAGTTTCCTTATATTTAATTTATATAATAAAGAAGAGTTTATAGTTAATAAATATTTAATTTTTTTTATATTAAGGATACTTATTACTAAATATAATTTTAAAGAGTTAAATCTCTTTATTATACTTTAAATATTATTTTCTATCTTATTTAGTATAAGTACTTTTAGTTTTATAATAAATAATTATATTAAAATTTTTAAAAAAGTAATAAAAACTACTTAATAAAAAAGTAATATCTTTTTAGATTAAAATAAACCTAAAGGTATTAAAGTTAATAGTAATAAAGATATAAAATTATTTATTTTATTTAAATTCTTTAATAAGAAAAAGACTCTAAAAAATTTTATTAGATAAGTTAAGCTATATATAGTATTTTATACTATAGCTTTTAAAACTATAAAAAATTATAACTTAGTTTACTTATTATATCTTAAGGAGGATATAGTATTTATTTTTAAATCTTAATTTAATAAATACTTAATTATTTAAGACTTAATAAGAATAAATGATAACTAGATTACCTTTATTAATAATAAAAGATATATAAAGAACTTATTAGTATTTTATTTTAAGAATATTACTTAATAAAAAAAACTTAAATAATAATTAATAAATCTTTAATAAAAAGGTTTAGTTATAAAATATATAGTAAAGTTTTATAAGATAAGCTTAAGAATAGATTAAAATAAATTAGCTTAAATATACTACTATAAGAATAGCCTTAATAAAAAAATTAAAAAAAAATTAATAAAAATAAATAATCTACTAAGATTAGTCTAACTTATTTAAAGGGTTTATATAATTAATAATAGGATATATAAAAGGTACTAAAAAAGGAAATCCTTTAATCTAAGAAATTCCTAACTAAGTTAGAAGAAGGAAAGAAGGGAAACTATATTAGTAGCTACTTTAAAGCCTCTAAAAAAAGTAAAAAGAATAAAGGAAAGAGAAAGAATATTTTATTTTATTTTAAATAGAATATTATAATTATAAAAGAAAAAGCTACTATAAAAATAAATATTTATAAAATAAGTATATAATTATTATAAAAAAAGAGAATCTTAACTACTTAATAAATTTTTTTTTAAGTTTAATAAAATAAATTATGCTAGTTACTTTTAAATTATATATTATAATAACTAGTACTATTAGTACCTCTTAGAAAAATAAAAGTTTAAATAATTTTCTAAAAGATTAGTAGAGTATTAAGTAATATTATTAATAAATAAAGTCTTAAAATTATTAGATTTTAAGTAGATAGAAACCTCTAATTAAAAAGAATTATTAGAAAAAAGTAAGAAAAAGATTTTATTTTTTAATTAAAATTAAAAAAATTTCCTTACTAATTTTTATAATTTATATATAATAAATATAGAAGTATAAGAAAAATTAATAAAAATATATAGAAAATATTTTTAATATATAGAAGAAAGAGCTATTAATTTAGTAAATTAATTAATAAAAGCTAAAGAATTTACTTAATTAATTTTAATAAAATATTTAATAAATACTCTTGTTATAGTATTAAATTCTTATAAGCTAGCTATACTTATAAAAAGTATAAGGAGAATAATTCTTATTTATTACTTTAAAGAGTTATTTTAAATAGTTATTAGAAAAATAATAATTAAAAACTTAATAAAATTATTAATCTTAGAAAGACTTATAGAAAGAAAAATTAAGGAGATTTTATAAAGGGAATTATATAATACTAAGGAATAAATATATATTAAAACTCTTAAGGGATTAAGATTCTTAAAAAATAAAGAGTTTCTTTTCTTTAATAAATACTTAATTCTATAAGAAATAAGAAATAAGATATAGATTTTAATAAATAAATCTATAAATCTACTATTATATATAATAGAGATCTCTTTTTTTAATTATTTAAGTAACTTTTTAGAACTAGAGTTATTAAAGCTATCTAAATTAAAAAACTAAAAGGTCCTTTAATAAGTAAGTTAATTAATAAAATTTATTTAAAAATTAAAAAAATTACTTCTACTATATCTAATAATAATATTAAGTTTTATTTCTAAGTAAAAATTAATAGAATTTTAATAAAGATTTTAATTAATAATAAATTAAGTAAAGACTTAATTAAATTTAAATTTATAAAAAAATATAAGATCTCTATAAAAAGAAAATCTAAGCTATATAAATTATATAACTTTAATAATATTTTAATAAAAAAAATAATAGTTATACTAAGCTATTAAATTTAAGAATAAAATAGAAATATAAGATATACTCTTTTAATTTAATAAAGAGTAGAATTAATAATATAATTTTTAAAGCCTTATAATTTAAAAGAAACTATAGTTTAATAATAAATTAAGATTCTTAAACTATAACTTTTATAGATAATATATTAAATAAGATTTATTCTATTTAAAAATATATATTTATCTATATAATTATATAAATTATAAATAAAATAAAAAATAAGTTTTAAAATAAAATTATTATAGTATTATAAAGTTAAGTTATTATTATAAGTAAAACTACTTTAATAAAAATACTTAATAAATATATAAAATTTAAGATCTTATTTTAAAAAAAAGCTTTAATAAAGTTTTTCTTAAATACTAACTATAAAACTATAAGATTAAATTAATTTTTAAAAAGATATTTATAAAAAAGCTGATATATCTATTATTAAGAGATAAGATAGTTACCCTTATAAAATATATTTAAAAAAAATAAAGCTAAGAGATTTATTTAAAGATCTTAGTTATTTATAAGATACTTTATTTTATTTATATTAAAAATAAATAAAGGATTAAGATTATATATAGTAAAATAATAATTAAAAATAATTATTTTTTAGTACCTTTAATTAAGAAGCTTTAAAATAAGCTTTAAAAAAAGAAATTGTTTACTAAGTTTAATATTCCTAATATATTTAACTAAATTTAAATAAAAAAAGAAGATAAGTAGAAGACTATCTTTTATATAAAATAAAGCTTTTATAAATATTTTATTATATCTTTTAAATTAACTAATAATTTTATTATATTTTAAGTATTTATTAATAATATACTAGAAAAATACTTGAATAAATTTATTCTAATATATATTAATAATATTCTTATATATTTAAATATCTTTAAGGAATATATTTAGTAAGTATAAAAGGTACTTTAAAAACTTAAATAAATAAATTTATATTTAAAGATATTAAAATATAATTTTTATTAGAAATAAATAAAGTTTTTAAACTTTATTATTTTAAATAAAAGAATTAAGATAAACTTTAATAAAGTAAAAAGTATTATTAAGTAACTTATACTAACTATTAAAAAAAGATATAATTATTCCTTAGTTTTATAAACTTTTATTAAAAATTTATTAAAGATTATTTAAAAATTATAGTACTTCTTACTAGCTTAATCTATAATAATATTATATTTATATAATCTAAGAAAGTAAAGGCTTTCCTTTAAAAATTATAAAGATAATTTATATCTATATTAATATTATATTAATTTAATCTTAAACTTTCTATTATAGTTTATACTAATATCTCTAATAGTATATTAAGTATAATTATTAATTAAAAAATAAGAAGTACTAATATTAATATTATAAAAAAAATATTATTATTAATATTTAATTATATTTTATAGTAAGAAATTATAAGACACTAAATTTAAATATTTAATATATAATAAGGAATTACTTATTTTTATAAATATATTTTATATTTAAAAGATTTATTTAAAAGAAATTAAATACTAAGTTTAAGTTTTATTAAATTATAAGAATTTAATATTTTTCTTATTAATTAAGAAGCTTAATAAATATTTAGCTTAGTAGTATAAAAAGTTAATAATATTTAATTTTAAAATTAATTATATTAAGGGTAGTAAAAATAATATTATAGATATATTTAGTAAAAGAGTTAACTATATAATAAATATTTAATAAAGCTTTAAGATATTATTAATATATAATAAAGATAGATTATTAAAGCTTAATTTAAAAGGACTATAAATAATAGCTATAATAATTATTAAAATTATAATATTAACTAAGACTATACTAGAATATTTATTAAAGAATAAGATAGTATTAGAGATTTATAAAAATATTAATAGTTATAATTTATTTAAAAAAATAAACTTAAGTCTATTAATCTTCTAAGAATAGATTTATATCTTTATAAAAGTTTAAAGATAAATCTTTTAGTAAGTACTAAAGAATAAAAAAAACTTTTAAAAAAATATCTTAAAATTTTTACTTTTTTAAAATATAAAAATATATTAAGGACTATATTACTTAATATAATATTTATATTAGAATAAAATATATATAATATAAGTTTTATAAAGAGTTAAGATTACTAGCTTTTTTTAATAAATTATAGAAAATTATAATATAAGATTTTATTATTAAACTCTTAAAATTAAAAAAATAATTAATAGGTATAGTATATAATACTATATTAATAATTAATAACTAATTAATAAAGTAAGTATACTTTATATTATATAAAAAAACTTTTAATATAAAAGACCTTATCTATATATTTTATAGATTATAGTAGCTAACTATAGAATCTTAGAAGAAATAATTTTAAATTAAGATAAACTCTTTAACTCTAAGTTTTAAAGATTATTAATAAATATAATAAGTGTTAAAATAAAGATAAATACTATATTCTATTTATAAATAGATAATTAAATTAAGAAAATAAATTAAACTTTAAAATAGTATTTTTATTATTATATTAACTATTAATAAAATAATTAAATTATTTATTTATTAATAGTATAATTAGTATATAATAGCTTCTTATTTAATTTTATAAAAATAATACTATTTTAAGCTAATTATAGATTTAAACTTAAGATAATACTATTACTAAAAGGAATAGAGCTTAAGATATAAAAATTAGTAATTATAATCTAAGAATTAAAAATAATTTATTAAGAATTATAAAAAGACTTATAATTTCTAAGTATTTACTTAATAATATATTATAATTAAAAATACTTAAAAGATCTAAATATTTTTAAAGGGGATAGAGTATATTTTCTTTATAAAAAAATTTAAAATTAATAAGCTTAATAATAAGCTAAACTATATAAAGCTTAGATTATTCTTAATTAAGAAATATAAAGGGGATATAAATTATATATTAGATTTACTTAAATTAATAAAAAAAATATAATATATTTTATATATTATTATTAAAGAAAGTATATTCTAAAATACTATTATAAATAGCCTTACTTCTCCTAGATTAAAATAATAAGGAGTATAATGTTAAGGAAATCTTAAATTATTAATAAGTTAATAGAAGGATAAAGTATTTAGTTAAATAGTTAGATTATAATAGCTTAAAAAATATATAAAAATTATTATAATAACTAGTAACTATTAAAGTAGCTTAGTATTAGTAGTAAGTTAATATAGGCATTATATTAATATTACACTAGTGTAAATAAGTGGAATATATTATATTACCTTACTTTATCTTAATAAGCTTAAAGGGCGCATGCCTTATAATAGTAAGATCCTTAGTAATTAGTTCTTTAATATAAACTAATGCCTACTACTACTATTTTACGTCTTTAAGTAATCCTTAGTAATTCTATAACATAGCACTAATAGAGCGTAATAGGCCTACATTATAATTATCCTTAGTACTTAATTACCTTAAGAAGGTTATAAAGTTTTAAGTATAAAATTTATAAATAATTAATTCTACTTTAAAAGCTACTTAAAAAAGTTAATTTTCTTAGAATATTATAAATTTAGTAAAAACTTTAGTTAAAGCCTCTACTTTTTTTTTATATTTTAATATTCTTTAATTCTTATTTTACTATCTAGTTTTAGATAGTATAAATAGACTTTATTTTAATATAAATCTTATATATCTTAATAAAAGTTTCTTTATATTTATATTCTAACTACTTCTTATACTTTTAAAGGTATTTTTATTTAAGAATATTTATTAAAACTAAGCTATAATTAACTCTTAATTAAATATACTTAAGGTATTAGTCTATTTTATTATTAATTTTATAAAGGAGCTTACGCTTCTTATAGTAAGTATATTATTATTAAGATAATTTAATTATTTTAAAACTTATTATTAATTATACCTTATATTCTTTAGTAGATAATTATTTAGACTTTAATATAAGAATAAGTAATTAAATAATAAGAAAAAAAATTTCTTTAAAATAAAAATACCTTAATAAGGGGATAATATTATAGGTCTAGCTAAAATAAGTTAGTTAAATATAAGAAGTACTTAATATATAAGTATATTTTATTATAATAGTAAGTAAGATTATATATAAGAGATTATTAATAAATAAATTAAATAAGGTATATTTAGAAAGTTTATTTATAAATTAATTAAATAGAAAATATTTAACTTATTTATTTAGAGCTTAGTATCTTAGAAGAATAAATATAAAAAGAAAGCTTTCTTTTTTAATTTATTTAATTTCCTTATATTTAACTTATATGATAAAGAGGAGTTTATAGTTAATAAATATTTAATTTTTCTTAAATATTAAGGATACTCACTACTAAATATAACCTTAAGGAGTTAAATCCCCTTATTATAAGGACCCCTTAAGGGACTCTAAGAGCATCTCCTTATAGCGCCCTCTAATATAGCTCTAGGATACTTAAAGAGAGTTATCCTCTTAGGCTACTCTAAAAGAATACTCTAAAGCTACTTTAAAAGTGTTACCTTAAAAAGTACTCTAATAAAGTACTATTATAGACTCAGCGCTCTAGACATAGACTAGTCCTTATTAAGCCTAGCTCCTATCTACTATATATAGTAGCTATAGGTAGCTTAGATAGTTTTCTTCTTTATAGCTATAATACTATTTCACTATTAATATTACTTTATTTAAGATATTAATCTATAATATATTATAGCTATCTTCACTAAGTAGGAGAGCCCTACTTATAATTAGAGAAAAAAAATTCCTATTTAAATATATTAATAAATTAATATATTTATTATTAACTATAATATCTTAATAAAGAGTAAAGAGAGTTAAATCTATATTTAATAATAATAAATTTAAGCGTGATATAAATAACCTTTATAATAAGAAGTCTAGTATAGATTTACTTAGTCTATATATATAAATACTAAGTTTAATATATCTAGAGATTAGGAACCTTAAGCTATTAAAAGATAAAGTAGGACTCTATAAAATATAATCTTAAATAATAAAATAATTTATAAAAGCTTAGAGAAGATAATTTATAGGAAGAAGAAATTATAATATATAGCCCTAAGAATAAACCTAACTAAGGGAGTAGAAGTTTTAAAAATAAAAGAAAAATCTAAGTAAAAGCTCTAATTCTTATTGAAAGTTAAAGAAGAAAATAAGATTTATATCTATAATATATTAATATATAATATAGTTATTATATTTATTTATAATAATAATACTTTTACTAATTTTATTAAAAAGTAGCTAGTAATATAAATTAATAATATTAAAAAAAGCTTAATTAAAATTTTATACTTATACTTAAAAATAAGATATATTAAGGATTAATAAAATAGTATATAAATAAAGCTTAAAATAACTCTAATTAAAAATATTATACTTAATAAAAACCTTTAGAAAACTAATATAGAGGTAGACTACTTTAAATATAAGAGGAATATATACTAAGTAGAGTGTAATAGCTAGCTTATCTACTTCTACTAAGGTAGGCCTAACTATAAGCTCCTGCTAAGGCCTAATAGGCCTATATACTTAGTAGCTTCTTCCTTTATAACTATTCTACTAAGAATTAATATTACTTTAGCTACTAATATCTTACTTTTATTAGACTTATAAGACTTACTATTAATATAGAGAATATTATATTAGAAAATAAATTATTAATCTTAAAAACTTAAATATAGATATTAAATTAAGAATATAACTAAATAATATATGTTATAAACTAATATTATAGGTCTTCTAAAAATAAGTAATTAAAGAGTAAAGGGGAATAAAATAAGCTAGGTATAACTCTATATTACTTAGTAATATAAGATTAAGTCTTTAAAGGCTAGAAGTAACTATTAGTTTAACTATAGAGTTAAATATAAGGAGATCTAAACTATAGGTAAGAGCCCTAACTATATAAATATAAGGAAGTCTACTAAGACTATCTAATTTAATAAAATTAATTTATAAACTATTTAAATTTCTTATAATTTAAATAAATTATTTAATAAACTATTTAAACTATAGGTTTATATAATTTAAATCCTAAACTATTTAAACTCTTATATAACTTAGTATTAAGCTTATTTTAGGATATATACTTATAAAGTGTATACTATATTATATATATTAAGTTCTAATACTATCCCCCTCCTTTTATATTTTTATTCTAAAGATATTTATTTATTTTTTATACTATAATATATTACTAACCCTTTATTAAAATCTACCCTTTACTAAAGGCGTGTTCTAGAGAGTACTTATTCTAATAAAATTATATATTATTATAATAGCTATATCTATTATAATAAGGAGTATAAGATTAGTTTAAACTTAGATTCTTATATTAAGTATTCTAAGAGTAGTTTATTTTATAAGCTAGCTTTTTTTAAAGCTAAGCTCTATTATATTTATAAAAAGAGATATAAAAAGTTAAAGATTACTTACTAAGTAGTAACTTAGATTTAAGAGCTAGTTATATATTAATTAAGGCTCTATATAAAAGCTAATAACTTAAAGAAGTAGGAAGAGGAGCTAGTCTATTAAGAACTATAGAATATAGAAGAATTAGAAGTTAATAAGGCTACTTATATAGCTACTAATCTTTTTTTTAACCTTAGTTTTAAAGTGCTTAAGATCCTCTTAAGTTTTAATTAGTTTTTTTTATTCTTATTAAAACTACTATAGAAGGTCCTAATAGTTCTTAAGGTTCTTAAATAGTTCTTATATATTCTTAGTATTATTATAATTCTTCTACTTAATAAGGTATTACTAACCTTATTAATCTAGAATCCTCTTAACCTCCTATTTATTTTCTTTTTTAATTTTATACTAAAAGGTTTCTTATAAGAGTATATTTAGATCTATTAGTTTTAAGAGTAATATATAAAAGACTAAGTATTATTTTAAATCTTTTAGTAGATTAAGTTTATAGTTAACTAGTCCTTATTATTCTATAATTAAAAATAGTTTAACTTTTATATAGTCTAATTTCTTATTAGGCCTTTTTAATTTTATATTTTTAGTTAGGAGATATACTTTATCCCTCTCTTTTAGCTAAGGACTATCTTTTTAATTTTTATTAGCTTATTATCTAATTATTTTATTTAAGTTTATAATAGTTTCCTTTAATTTATTATAAACTTTCTTAAGTTCTTTAGCTTTAACTAGTACTTTATCTATATTAAGTCCCTTCTATAATTATAGAAAGCCGTTTATATTTTTTCTATAATTTATAAAAAATAGTATTATTTTAGTTATTCTAGATAACTTATTATTATATATTAATTATGCTATAGGTAATAGTAATACCTAATTATTTTACTATTTATTTATATAGTGCCTAAGGTATGTTTCTAATATCTAGTTTACCCTTTCTATTTATTTATTTATTTAAGGATAGTAGGCTGTTAATATCTTAAGCTTAATTCTAATTATTTTTAATAATATTTTCTAATAGTTTAAGGTAAATAGTTTATTCCTATCTAATATTATTAATTTAAGTATGCTATAATTTCTTATAAGTCTATTTAATAGTATAAATACTAATTACTTAGCATTATACTTTTTCTTAAAGAGTAATATAATTATATACTTTATTAGTCTATCTATAATAACTATAATAGTATTATATACCTCTAATATTATAAGATCTTTAAATCTTAATAGTTTAGTAATAAAGTCTATTATAATATTATCCTAAGATATCTTTAATATAAGTATAAACTATATTTTCTTATATAGCTTATATCTAGCTAATTTATTTTATTAATACTTAATATATTCCTTTATATATTATTCTACCTTTATTTAAAGCTATAGTATATTATAATTTCTATAAATAAGTTCTATTATCTTAATAACTCTTAAGTACCTATATATTAAGTTATTATAATAATCCTAGATTATCCCTTTAATATATTCCTTTAATATATATATTTTACCTTAATAGCTTAGTACTATTATATTAGTTTATTCTTTATATAATTCCTTAACTTTAGTATCTTTATTATATATCTTTATTAACCTATTAATTATACTTAGTCCCTTAACCCTTATAGTTATTATAAGTATCTATATATTTAGTATTAATAATCTATCTTTTTCTTACCTTAAAATAACTTATTTATTTAAATCTTTTATATTTATATAGTTTAATTATCTACTTAAAGTATTAACCTATCTATTTTCTTTTCTTAGAGTATAGTAGATCTTAAACTTATATTATCTTAAAAATTCTACTTATCTAACTTACCTTTAGTTAAGTACTTTTATTATTATAAAATTTAAGAGGTTCTTATAATTAGTAAAGATATTAAGTTCTAAATAATTTTTAGTATAAACTCTCTAATATTTAAGTACTTTTACTACTATAAATAACTTCTTATTATAAATATTATAGTTCTACTTTAATATTATTATCTTTTTTAAATAGTATATAACTAAATACTACTTATTATCCTTTTATTAGTATAGGTATACTTCTATAGCTAGATCTAATATATTAGTTTTAATCCTTATTAATTAATTAACTTAGAATATATATAATACTAATAGTTTTATATATACTTTCTTTAATTATTTAACTATATTATCTTATTATTTTCTTTATTTAAATTTTACATCTTTAATAACTAGCTTTATAAAAGGTAGAGCCTTTTTTAAGAATCCTTTAATAAACTATTTATTAAAGTTTAGGAATCTTAAGAATACTTATACTTCTTTTACTATTATAAGTATTAACTATTCTTATATATCTTTAATTTTATCTTAACTTATTTAAATACCTTATATACTAATATTATATCCTAGGAAATTAACTTTTATTTTATAGAATTTATATTTTTCTAGTTTAAGGAGTAATTTAGCTTTATATAAGTATTTAAGTACTTCTTATATATATTAAATATATTCTTCCTTAGTCTTTAAATAAATTAGAATATTATTAAGGTAGGCTACTACTATCTTATCTAAATAGTACCTTAATATATTATTAATTAATACTTAATAAGTTACTAGTATATTAGTAAGGCTAAATAGTATTACTAGATACTTATAATATCTATATTAAATTCTAAATACTATCTTCTATTCCTTACCTTTTTTTATATAAATTAGGTTATAAGCTCTTCTAAGGTCTAGCTTTATAAAGATTTTTACCCTCTTAAGTTAATCCTAAAGTTTACTAATATTTAGTAATAAATACCTATTCTTAATTATAATATTATTTAACTTTTAATAGTTAATATATAGCTATAAGCTCTTATCTTTTTTTAGTATAAAAAGTATTAGGTAGTCTACTAGTAATTTAAATTCTTAAATAAATCCTTTTTTTAAGTTCTTTATAATATATTTATAAAGTACTTAGAGCTCCTTTTCTAATAATATATATATTAGTCTAAATATTAGTTCCTTACCTAATTTAAGTTTAATTTTATAATTCTAAGGTTAGTATTTAAGTAGTACCTTTATATTTACTTCTTTTTAAAAAAGTTATATATATTTAAGGTACTCTTTAAAGATATTAAGAGATATATTTTTCTCTTTATTTCTTTTATATTAATTAACTAACTAACCCTTTATTATACTTATAGAGTTAGATCCTTTTTTAAGGCTATCCTTATTTAAAGTTATAGTATTATACTTTATAGTAGTTCTTTTACTTAACTTCTTATATACTATTATCTACTATTAATATATATATCTAAAGCTAGTAATATTACTAAGCTCCTATAGCATAAATATTTCTATTTTTTAATTAATTATTAGATTTTACTTCTTTAATTAAGGTATACCTAATATAATATAATAGTTAGCTATCTAAACTATATTAAAAGTAACTTTCTTATAATATTACTAAAAAGTAATATCTAATAGAATTATTTTCCTATTAATATTTCTAGATAGAGCTTCTAACTTATTAGTTATTTAAAGTTTATAGGGTTCCTTCTTACCTACTATTAGTAGATTCTAGATATATATTAATATTTCTAATATAAAGTTCCTTATTACTTCTAAGTCTATTATTATAATAGCCTCTTAGCTATTAATCTTAACTAGTTTCTTTATAAGTTAGCTATACTCTACTAAGTTTAGCTCTCTTATAAGAGTTATAGTATTTATTTCCCTATAACTACCCTTATTATAAAGGAATAATCTTTTTTTATTTCTTCTATCTTAGGGTTAAAGCATCCTATAGGATAGAATCTAGCTTTAATTTTTTTATTTATATATATATAGTAGTTTAGAAGTAGATATACTTCCTAAAAAGTATAATTATATTCTTTCTTCTAATAACCTTTTTTTAGCTTTTATCTTAATATTATATACTACTTTTTAGACTACTCTAGGAATATTACTACTTCCTATTTCTATATTAAGTACTATATATATATATCTAAGTTATAATAGTAGTAAGTATATAAATAGTATTAAAGAGTATATATAATCCCTTTAGCCTCTTATCTTATATTATAATATTTTAAGTAATAAGTATCTATATACTTACTCTAGTATATTTTATTATATTAATAATAATAAGAGTTATACTAATAATCCTAAGATTTTTTAATTAAGAAGTCCTATTCTTACTATTTCCATTATTCTTTTTCTTCTTAATTTATAGATAATTTAGGTTCTTATTCCTCTTCTTAGTCTACTTACTTCTAATTAAAGTTATCTTCCTAATTATGCTTCTATTTATCTTAAGCCTTCCTATTTTATTCTAGTTTAAGCTTTTTAATTCTTAGTTCTTAGAATCTATTATAGTATTTATTATATTATTCTAAATTTTTAAATTCTATTATTAATAGTAGGAGTATACTATCCTATATTTTATAAGAAAATTCTTAAAGATAATATTCCTATTAGTTAGATATAGTTATTAGATTATTTTAAGCTTTATTATCTATTATTTCTAGTTCTTTAATATATTAAGTAATTACTTCTTTATTATTATAAACTCCTTAGTTTACTAGTATTATCTTAAGTTCTAGATTATTTTACTTAAGTAATAGTTTACTTATTCCTTTAGCTTTATCCTTTATAATAATAGCTTATATTATATTAATCTATAGTCTAGACACTATATTTTTTAATTTATAGTCTCTAGCAAAGTAGCTTAATTTACTATAGCTATAGTACTTTAGTACTTTCTTATTTACTTCTTTTATTAGCTTTCTATATATATATCCCTTCTTTATTATATTAAATTCTATTAGCATTAGCTTATATAAGTTAATAGATCTTCTATTATAGTTAAAGTTAAAGCCTTACTTATACTAGTATTATATTATGCTAGCTTTAAAGACTCTTCTATTATATCTTTTTTCTATAGCTCTTTTAAAGAGATTATTATTAATTTAGATAGCTTCTTTCTAGAGCTTATTAAGCATATCTAGGCTTACTCTAGTCCTTATTAACTTATCCTTAATATTTTCTTTTAACCCCCTTCTATATATTATCATAAGTGTGTTATTATCCTATTTAGTCTTAACTATATATTATTAAAACTATATTATATACTCTACTATAAACCTTTTTTATTTAATATATTAGATAACTTATACTACTTAGTTTATTTTATTAGATAATATAAATACTTTATAAAGTTTAGCCTTAAAGTAAGTAAACTTCTCTATCTATTTTATAATTTCTAGTATATTTAATAAGTTATTTAAATATCTTTATAAGTAAGGTTATACCTATTTCTATATATCTCTATATATAAATATAATAATAACTACTATATATTATTTAATTAGTATATTATTATAAAAGTAAAAATAAAGCTAGACTTATACTAATTATTCTTTAAGCTTCTTTTTTTCTTTATAATAAGAGTTTAATTAAGTAATCTTAATACTTTTTTTAAATTTATTATTAATACTATTATAATACCTAATCTAAGTAGTCTTACTTAAAATAAGTTAAATTATGCTCCTTTAGTTTAATATACTTATATTAAGGATATTTAAAGTATTATAAACTAATATTATAAATCTTCTAAAAATAAGTAATTAAAGAGTAAAGGGGAATAAAATAAGCTAGATATAATTCTATATTACCTTATAATATAAGATTAAGTCTTTAAAAGCTAAAAATAACTATTAATTTAATTATAAAATTAAATATAAAGAGATCTAAACTATAGATAAGAGCCTTAACTATATAGATATAAGAAAGTCTACTAAGACTATTTAGTTTAGTAGAATTAATCTATAAACTATTTAAACTTCTTATAATTTAAATAAATTATTTAATAAACTATTTAAATTATAGGTTTATATAATTTAAACCCTAAACTATTTAAACCCTTACATGACTTAGTGCTAAGCCTATTTTAGGATATATGCTTATGAAGCGTACACTACATTATACATATTAAGTTCTAATAATATATAATAATTCTAATTCTAATAATAATTACTCTATATAATAGAACTAAATCCTTAGAATATTAAGGATCCTAATAGTACTAGGGGCTAATATACTATTTATTAAATATATAATAAAGATATAAAATACTCTAATCTTTAGTAGAAATAATAATAGAGATACTTATAATATATAAAAGATATTTATATTATTAAAAGTTAAAAATAATTAGTTATACTTTATAGATAAATAGTATGTTATTAATTATATTAAAGAATTAGTTTCTAATACTATCTTTAATACTATTAAGACTTATTATAATATTAATAGTACCTACTTATATTAGAACTATAAAAAGGTCCTTAATAATTTAAATAATATTTTTATAATTTATAACCTTATTAGCTACACTTATATAAGGGTAAATAGTTAGGAGATAAGGATAGAAGAAAAAGAACTATTTAAGAAATATTATAAATATTTCTTAAATTATATTAATCCTCTCTACTTAGATAATAAATATAAGATTAAATTACTAAAACTTAATATTACTAAGAAATTAAATTTATATATATTAGGCCTAGCTAGATTTATAAATATAAGCTTTAATAAATTCTATAATAACTTAAAAGCTACTAACTTAAATTTATATTTAGTTAATAAAAGATATACTAAGCTTATAAAGCTCCTACTTTATATAAGTAGAACTAATTATATAATAAATATAGTAAATATACTACTATCCTAATTAAGAAATTAAAGAAAGAATAATATAATATTNCTAGCAAAGTAGCTTAATTTACTATAGCTATAGTACTTTAGTACTTTCTTATTTACTTCTTTTATTAGCTTTCTATATATATATCCCTTCTTTATTATATTAAATTCTATTAGCATTAGCTTATATAAGTTAATAGATCTTCTATTATAGTTAAAGTTAAAGCCTTACTTATACTAGTATTATATTATGCTAGCTTTAAAGACTCTTCTATTATATCTTTTTTCTATAGCTCTTTTAAAGAGATTATTATTAATTTAGATAGCTTCTTTCTAGAGCTTATTAAGCATATCTAGGCTTACTCTAGTCCTTATTAACTTATCCTTAATATTTTCTTTTAACCCCCTTCTATATATTATCATAAGTGTGTTATTATCCTATTTAGTCTTAACTATATATTATTAAAACTATATTATATACTCTACTATAAACCTTTTTTATTTAATATATTAGATAACTTATACTACTTAGTTTATTTTATTAGATAATATAAATACTTTATAAAGTTTAGCCTTAAAGTAAGTAAACTTCTCTATCTATTTTATAATTTCTAGTATATTTAATAAGTTATTTAAATATCTTTATAAGTAAGGTTATACCTATTTCTATATATCTCTATATATAAATATAATAATAACTACTATATATTATTTAATTAGTATATTATTATAAAAGTAAAAATAAAGCTAGACTTATACTAATTATTCTTTAAGCTTCTTTTTTTCTTTATAATAAGAGTTTAATTAAGTAATCTTAATACTTTTTTTAAATTTATTATTAATACTATTATAATACCTAATCTAAGTAGTCTTACTTAAAATAAGTTAAATTATGCTCCTTTAGTTTAATATACTTATATTAAGGATATTTAAAGTATTATAAACTAATATTATAAATCTTCTAAAAATAAGTAATTAAAGAGTAAAGGGGAATAAAATAAGCTAGATATAATTCTATATTACCTTATAATATAAGATTAAGTCTTTAAAAGCTAAAAATAACTATTAATTTAATTATAAAATTAAATATAAAGAGATCTAAACTATAGATAAGAGCCTTAACTATATAGATATAAGAAAGTCTACTAAGACTATTTAGTTTAGTAGAATTAATCTATAAACTATTTAAACTTCTTATAATTTAAATAAATTATTTAATAAACTATTTAAATTATAGGTTTATATAATTTAAACCCTAAACTATTTAAACCCTTACATGACTTAGTGCTAAGCCTATTTTAGGATATATGCTTATGAAGCGTACACTACATTATACATATTAAGTTCTAATAATATATAATAATTCTAATTCTAATAATAATTACTCTATATAATAGAACTAAATCCTTAGAATATTAAGGATCCTAATAGTACTAGGGGCTAATATACTATTTATTAAATATATAATAAAGATATAAAATACTCTAATCTTTAGTAGAAATAATAATAGAGATACTTATAATATATAAAAGATATTTATATTATTAAAAGTTAAAAATAATTAGTTATACTTTATAGATAAATAGTATGTTATTAATTATATTAAAGAATTAGTTTCTAATACTATCTTTAATACTATTAAGACTTATTATAATATTAATAGTACCTACTTATATTAGAACTATAAAAAGGTCCTTAATAATTTAAATAATATTTTTATAATTTATAACCTTATTAGCTACACTTATATAAGGGTAAATAGTTAGGAGATAAGGATAGAAGAAAAAGAACTATTTAAGAAATATTATAAATATTTCTTAAATTATATTAATCCTCTCTACTTAGATAATAAATATAAGATTAAATTACTAAAACTTAATATTACTAAGAAATTAAATTTATATATATTAGGCCTAGCTAGATTTATAAATATAAGCTTTAATAAATTCTATAATAACTTAAAAGCTACTAACTTAAATTTATATTTAGTTAATAAAAGATATACTAAGCTTATAAAGCTCCTACTTTATATAAGTAGAACTAATTATATAATAAATATAGTAAATATACTACTATCCTAATTAAGAAATTAAAGAAAGAATAATATAATATTAATAATAAAAAAGATAACTAAGATTACTATAAAGAAATAGAAAGGTCTATCCTTACTACTATATATTATATTATAAGTATATAAAGAAGGCTATTACTTTAAATATTTAGCTACTACTTATAAATTAAATAACTTAAATGTTTTATATAAGAACTCTCTTTTTCTTATATCTAAAGAGATAGTAGCTTAGCTATCTATAATTAATATTAAATAAGATAATATTAAAGATAAAGTTATAAATAATAACTATTTTAAAGATAATAATAATAAACTAAAAAATAAGTAATCTTTAAAGAAGTTATATCTAAAAATAACTATATATATAATAAGATTAAAGAGTTAGAGAACTCTTAACTTTATATAATTATTTATTTTTTAGCTTAAGCTAATATTAAGAATATATATCTAGTACTTAAATAAAAAAGATAGCTAGACTTTAAAGCTTATATAATAATAGGTAAGGGCACTATACTAATATATATTATAATAAACTTAAAAGTATTAGTAATATTATTTATTAACTCTAAATTTATAAAATAATATAAGCTTAAAATACTTATACTATAAAAGAGATATTACTTAATTTTAATAAATAAAGGATTAGTACTAGATATTATATATATAGCTTATATATACTTTAAGTTAAGTAACTATATAAAAGACCTCTAAAGGCTTATAATATAATTTAATAAATATAATACTATCTTAAAGATACTATAGCTTAAATAATATAATTTATATATTAACTAGATAAAGAGAGTAATAATTATAAGGTTAAACTACTACTTAAGGAACTACTTACCTTAATATTAGCTAGTATATATTATAAACTACTTAAAATCTAATAAAAAAACTTATTAAATTAAATTCTAGAAGTATAATATTACTAAGGTTAGCACCTATATATTTATAGAATTAATAATAAAAAACTAAAATTAGGTTTTATTTATATAGTTAAAAGATTTTAAAACACTTAATACTATAAACTCTATATATATTAATAAAGACTCTACTAATAGTATAAAGTTAATTATAAATATTATAGTAATTATAATAAGTTTTTTTATAAGCTATATAAGAAATATATAAGTCTAAATAACTTAAAAGAGTAAATACTTAACTACTACTATAATTATATAGATATATAGAATCTAATCTAGATAAATAAATTATTATCTTATAAAAAAAGAATTATATTATTAATTTAAAAAAGAATTTAGTTTTACTAGTAAAGCATACCTATAAAATATTATATAATTAAGTAAAGATTATAAAAGAATATATTAATAATATAATAAGTAAGAGCTATATTAGATCTAGTAAATCCTTATATATAGTACTAGTCCTAATTATAAAAAAGCTAGATAGTAGCTTATAGGTATATATAGACTATAAGGTACTTAATATACTAATAATATAGAACTATAATATACTACTACTAATCTAAAAAATATTAGCTAAGCTCTATACTATAAAGTAGTATAGTAAGTTTAATATTATTATAATATTTAATAAAATTAGAATAAAGAAAAGTTATAAAAAGAAAATAGCCTTCTTTATATATTATAAACTCTTTAAATATTTAGTTATATCTTTTAGTTTATATAATACCTTAAATACCTTTTAAGTATTTATAAATAAAATATTATATAATTTCTTTAATAGCTTTTATACTATATATTTTAATAACATCTTAATTTATAGTAATATTAAGAATAAATATATTAAGTATATTAGGTAAGTTTTAGAAAGACTTAAAAAAATAAATTTATTCCTAAATATAAATAAATATAACTTTTATATATATCTTAGCCTAATTATTATAACTAATAGATTTTAGATAGACTTCTTAAAAGTTAAAGTAATATAATAATAAAAGCTACTTTACTACTTAAAAGATATATAAGTATTCCTAGGCTTTATAAATTTCTATAGGCATTTTATTAAGGGATATTCTAAAATAGTAAAGCTACTATTTAATTTAATTAAGTTAAACTATAAAGGTTTCCTTTACTTATAACTATAAGATAGAATAGAGGATTAGATGTTTTAATAGCTTAAGGATATCTTTATAAATATATTAATACTTACTTATTTTAACTTTAACTTAAAGATATAAGTAGAGACTAATATATTAGACTATATTATTATAGTAATACTTTTATAAAAGGACCTTTAAGATATATTATATTTAATAATATATTTATTTAAGAAGATATTATCTTAAGAATATAATTATAAGATTTATAATAAGGAACTATTAGCTATAGTTTATATATTTAAGGAGTAGTATTTAAAGCTTATTAGTACCTTTATAAAGAACTTAATTAAGATTCTTAATAATTATAGGAACTTAAAATACTTTATAATAATAAAGTAATTAAATTAAAGATAGACTTAATAAATTAAGTTCTTATTTAAATTTAACTTTTAAATTATTTATAAGCTAAGAAAATAAGGTACTAAACTAAATAATTTAACTAAAAAATCCTAGGATCTTCTCTCTAGAACTAATAATATTAGAAATAAGTTCTAATATTAAGTATAATTAAAGTAAGCCTACTTAAAAAAAAAGTAAGTAATATAGCTAGCCTTACCTTATTACTACTAAATAAGATATAGTATATAGTTACTAATTTAATAGTAATAATTTATAATATAAATAAATAAGAGAACCTTAATAAGAAGTTAAATAAAGAATTATTAAAAAACTTAGAGTAAGTACTAGATAAAGAGTTAAATAAAGAATTACTTAATATAAATCTAGTACTTAATATTAAGGAGTTAAATAAAGAATTAGCTAAAAGTATATTTATAAATAATAAAGATTTATTACTCTAAATTAAGAATAGTTATAGTATAGATAAGCTAGTATAAATAGTAATAGCTATTAAAAAAGTAGAAGACTATAAGCTACTACTTATTTATAGTAATACTAAAAGTAAACTTAGAGATTATAAAGTAGTTAATAAATAACTATTTATAGCTAAATAGCTATATATACTTAATATACTAGAGCTAAGAATAAAGATTATTAAAAAGCTCTATATATTAAAGCTAGTAGGATATATTAAGTATACTATAATTTATAATAAACTAAGCTTATATTACTACTAGCTTAGAATAATAGATATAGTATAACACTATATTAAGAATTACTATATATATAAAAGGATAAAAACTTACTAAGAAGCTAAGGTAGGCCTCTTAAAACCTTTTCCTATTATAGACTAATATTAGAAAGATATTATAGTAGACTTTATTACCCTATTACTAAAATATAGAAGATATAGATATATATATAAGTATATTATAGTTATAATTAATAAATTATTTAAAAAGTAGAAATTTATTACCCTAAATTTCTTAAAAGTAAAGACTATTATTTAAATATTCTTAAACTAAGTTTAAAAAAAAGTTATTCTAAGTTAATTATTTTTAATTAAAATACTTAATTTATTAGTTATTTCTAAAGATATTTATATAAAAAGGTTAGTATAAAGCTTAAATTAATAATAATATTCTACTTAAAGATAGATAGTTAAATTAAAGTAATTAATATAATACTTAAATAATATCTATATATATATATATTAACTATTAGTAAAATAACTAGATAAACCTACTTTTAATAGCTAAATTTAAAGCTAACTTAGCCCTTAATATATTTATAGGAGTTATACTCTTCTTAATAATAAAGGAATATATTTTATACTCTAAGTTAAAGCTATTAATATTATAGCTAGAATAATTATTACTAACTATAATTTAAGAAATAAAAGTAGTAGATAAGTTTATTAAAAAGATTAATAATTTATAAAGATACTTATAATAAAAACTAGTATAAACTTAAATAATATAGAAAACTTATATAAATAAATATAAAGAGCTAGTAAAGAAGTTTAAGATAGATAATAAAGTAATATAAAATATAAAAAATATTAAAATTAAGAGGAATAATAAAGGCTTAGATTATAAGAACTTAAGACTATTTATAATAAAATATATTATTAATAATACTATCTATAAGTTAGACCTTAACTATATAATAATATTTATATTCTTAATTTTTTATCTATAACTACTATACTTAATTATTAATAATTTACTACTAAAATAAAATATACTACTACTACTAATAGAAATTAATAAAGAAAGTAAGATATACTTAATTAATAAAGTCTTAAACTCTAAAATAGATAGAAAAAGAAATAATTTAATAATAGAATAATAAAGGTACTTAATATATAAATTAAAGTATAAAGGGTTTAAAGAGGAATCTAAATAATAAGTATATATAGAAATAATTAATATATCTTTATTAGTAACTAATTTCTACTATAAAAACCTAATAAAGCTAGGTCTATACTTAACTTTTTAAACTTTATAAAAGTAGGAAGTATTATTAACCTATTTAATATATAGCTTATACTAATAAAAACTATTAGAAATAATATTATAAAATTAAAATAAAATATAATATATATATATAATACTAAAAATACTAATTAACTAAAAAAGCTATACTAATATACTTAAGATATAGAATTAAATATATAACTTATAACTAATAGTTAATAACCTAGCTACTATAGGTAAGAATATTATATAAAGACATATAATTTATTTTAAAGCGCATTATATATAGCTAGGTAATAAGGACATTACTATTATAAAGGGGGGGGTAGTATTATAAACTTAGTGCTCTAGACATAGACTAGTTCTTATTAGGCCTAGCTTCTATCTACTATATATAGTAGCTATAAGTAGCTTAGATAGTTTTCTCCTTTATAGCTACAATACTATTTTACTATTAATATTACTCTATTTAAGATATTAATCTATAATAAGTACTTTAGAGTAGTACTTTAACTACTACTTAAGCTATTATATAAATAATAAATAAAATATTATATTTAGGATCTAGAGTTAGTACTTTTATTTACTAAGTAATAGTTTATATATTATATATACTATCTTATAAGGGGTAGTTATAAAGTTTAGCTATTAGTTTTAAGTGTTCATATTTTAGGTATTTTAGGTTTTTAGGGTTATGTTAGTTTGTAGAAGGGTTCACCTATCAAGTGGACACACCTATTAAGTGGACAGCCCTGTAGGGCTGGATCTAAAGCCGGTGAAACTGCCCCCGAAGATGCCCTAAAGCTAAGACGCTCAGGGACCACCTAGGGACTATTCCGAGGAGGTCTTTGGGGGCTCTTTTGGGGCCCGGCTCGCCAGCTTTAGGACCAGCCCTACAGGGCGGTCCACTTGATAGGTGAACCCTTCTAACTAATGGCGCGCCGTATCCCGTGACATTTCAATAAGCTTAGAATAAAGTTTGTTTCCTCGGGGACCAGCTTTAGGGGCCTCTCGACATCAGCCCTACAGGGCGATGCCAAAACGTGATGCACGGGCCGGTCAACCTATCGCCCCCAAACAAAATCCACAAACTGCGGTCTTGAGGCACACCCATTCAATCATCTGACACCTCACTTTTTGCCTCCGTTCTCGCTTGCAAGGCAAATCCAGGTCTCCGCTGCAGCCAACCGTCGCTCTTGAAATGCATCTTGGCCTAGAAAGCCTACTATGATGCTGGGCAGCATCGTGATGAACTACCGACAGGTTGCGCCAGCGAAGCAAGGCAAACTTACCCAACAGACAGTCGAATATTCCTGATGAGGTATGTCACAAGATAAGACAACGTGTTTCTTGCTCCAAACGATCACTGTGTGTTCCGGGTGCCTGAAGCCTTGAGCTCGGTAATAAAACACCAGACTCGCATTCTAGCCTGAAAGAGCTTCTTGCGATCTAGGATGGTTGCGTGGAAATTAGCCTCGTACGCGATCCAACCCTACCTGATGCTGTCTTGGAAAGAGAACTATCACCAGAGTCTTGAGGCGAAGGAGGAAGGGGATTATGATTTAAGCTTGCCCGTGATGATATAGCTCTTGTTTCCATTGTATAATTTAGAAGTCTGTGGGAATTAATAGGGAGCTATTACATGGTTAGAAGCCGGCGGAGACTTAGCCACGTGAGGCTGGACTACTTTATGCCCGCGCTATAACAGAAACCTCGTGGACTCGGCCCAGGTGGACTCAGCTCCAAGGAGGTCAAAGATATATGACAGTCTGCCTAACCTCATGACAGTCGCGAGTAAGATAAGAGCAGATCGATGATTTGCTACGACTATCTACCCACAGCCCGAGCTCCACATCAGGAAGCACCGGGCAAGGAGCTAAGGAGCATATCAAGTGCACAAATGTGAGAAGTCCGGCCAGAAAGCAAAGATTGCAGATCATCGACGATCAAAGAACAATATTGAGTATCATGCCGCCTATTGTTGCCACTGCGGTTGCAGGATAGGGCATGTATTACCGGAAGTTACCATCTAAAGTAGCCTAGCAAGATTCTGATTACGCGAATGAGCAGAGGGAAGATTCGCTGTCATATGAAAGCCCAGGAATGACTTATTAGAAAACACAAGGACCATATACAAGGCGTCCCTTCTCCGGCTTCTCCAGTTTCGGTGAATGGAAATTCGAGATTTATTACTATCATTACTGTAAGACTTATTTCCTTAAGCAAGCTTAAGCTCTACCATTTTTACCCTGGCAATAAACTAAAGCTGCCTGCGAAACCTTCCTTTTGCTTTCCAAAAGCCGCAAAGATATTCCCTGATGGTCTTCTGTAGTTAGCCTCGATTGATGACCTAGCCTCAATTCCCAATGGCGCTAGTACAATGGTGTAGTGGTTTTGTTTGTATCTTTTTCTCTATGCAGACATTGCTAGGCGCTAGGATCCACCGATGGCACTATCCATGGCGATGTGGACGCCACCTGCAAATAAGACCTCTTATCCACGGCTGGGGCTGCCATTAGTGGTAGTATGTGTCCATGAGATGGATAGGGCCATCCATGAATAGGAGGACCGTCCATCGATATCTGTGGATATCCATGAATGGTGGGGGTACATCAGCGGGGTGCAACAACTATAGGCTCTTCACATTACTATTTAAGCCCGGCAGCCTCACCGGGTCTCAAATCCTGACGATCAACTGTATTCCTCCCTCAACAAACGCTTTTGCGCAACACTGGTTTCTCCANTAATTTAATTAAGTTAAACTATAAAGGTTTCCTTTACTTATAACTATAAGATAGAATAGAGGATTAGATGTTTTAATAGCTTAAGGATATCTTTATAAATATATTAATACTTACTTATTTTAACTTTAACTTAAAGATATAAGTAGAGACTAATATATTAGACTATATTATTATAGTAATACTTTTATAAAAGGACCTTTAAGATATATTATATTTAATAATATATTTATTTAAGAAGATATTATCTTAAGAATATAATTATAAGATTTATAATAAGGAACTATTAGCTATAGTTTATATATTTAAGGAGTAGTATTTAAAGCTTATTAGTACCTTTATAAAGAACTTAATTAAGATTCTTAATAATTATAGGAACTTAAAATACTTTATAATAATAAAGTAATTAAATTAAAGATAGACTTAATAAATTAAGTTCTTATTTAAATTTAACTTTTAAATTATTTATAAGCTAAGAAAATAAGGTACTAAACTAAATAATTTAACTAAAAAATCCTAGGATCTTCTCTCTAGAACTAATAATATTAGAAATAAGTTCTAATATTAAGTATAATTAAAGTAAGCCTACTTAAAAAAAAAGTAAGTAATATAGCTAGCCTTACCTTATTACTACTAAATAAGATATAGTATATAGTTACTAATTTAATAGTAATAATTTATAATATAAATAAATAAGAGAACCTTAATAAGAAGTTAAATAAAGAATTATTAAAAAACTTAGAGTAAGTACTAGATAAAGAGTTAAATAAAGAATTACTTAATATAAATCTAGTACTTAATATTAAGGAGTTAAATAAAGAATTAGCTAAAAGTATATTTATAAATAATAAAGATTTATTACTCTAAATTAAGAATAGTTATAGTATAGATAAGCTAGTATAAATAGTAATAGCTATTAAAAAAGTAGAAGACTATAAGCTACTACTTATTTATAGTAATACTAAAAGTAAACTTAGAGATTATAAAGTAGTTAATAAATAACTATTTATAGCTAAATAGCTATATATACTTAATATACTAGAGCTAAGAATAAAGATTATTAAAAAGCTCTATATATTAAAGCTAGTAGGATATATTAAGTATACTATAATTTATAATAAACTAAGCTTATATTACTACTAGCTTAGAATAATAGATATAGTATAACACTATATTAAGAATTACTATATATATAAAAGGATAAAAACTTACTAAGAAGCTAAGGTAGGCCTCTTAAAACCTTTTCCTATTATAGACTAATATTAGAAAGATATTATAGTAGACTTTATTACCCTATTACTAAAATATAGAAGATATAGATATATATATAAGTATATTATAGTTATAATTAATAAATTATTTAAAAAGTAGAAATTTATTACCCTAAATTTCTTAAAAGTAAAGACTATTATTTAAATATTCTTAAACTAAGTTTAAAAAAAAGTTATTCTAAGTTAATTATTTTTAATTAAAATACTTAATTTATTAGTTATTTCTAAAGATATTTATATAAAAAGGTTAGTATAAAGCTTAAATTAATAATAATATTCTACTTAAAGATAGATAGTTAAATTAAAGTAATTAATATAATACTTAAATAATATCTATATATATATATATTAACTATTAGTAAAATAACTAGATAAACCTACTTTTAATAGCTAAATTTAAAGCTAACTTAGCCCTTAATATATTTATAGGAGTTATACTCTTCTTAATAATAAAGGAATATATTTTATACTCTAAGTTAAAGCTATTAATATTATAGCTAGAATAATTATTACTAACTATAATTTAAGAAATAAAAGTAGTAGATAAGTTTATTAAAAAGATTAATAATTTATAAAGATACTTATAATAAAAACTAGTATAAACTTAAATAATATAGAAAACTTATATAAATAAATATAAAGAGCTAGTAAAGAAGTTTAAGATAGATAATAAAGTAATATAAAATATAAAAAATATTAAAATTAAGAGGAATAATAAAGGCTTAGATTATAAGAACTTAAGACTATTTATAATAAAATATATTATTAATAATACTATCTATAAGTTAGACCTTAACTATATAATAATATTTATATTCTTAATTTTTTATCTATAACTACTATACTTAATTATTAATAATTTACTACTAAAATAAAATATACTACTACTACTAATAGAAATTAATAAAGAAAGTAAGATATACTTAATTAATAAAGTCTTAAACTCTAAAATAGATAGAAAAAGAAATAATTTAATAATAGAATAATAAAGGTACTTAATATATAAATTAAAGTATAAAGGGTTTAAAGAGGAATCTAAATAATAAGTATATATAGAAATAATTAATATATCTTTATTAGTAACTAATTTCTACTATAAAAACCTAATAAAGCTAGGTCTATACTTAACTTTTTAAACTTTATAAAAGTAGGAAGTATTATTAACCTATTTAATATATAGCTTATACTAATAAAAACTATTAGAAATAATATTATAAAATTAAAATAAAATATAATATATATATATAATACTAAAAATACTAATTAACTAAAAAAGCTATACTAATATACTTAAGATATAGAATTAAATATATAACTTATAACTAATAGTTAATAACCTAGCTACTATAGGTAAGAATATTATATAAAGACATATAATTTATTTTAAAGCGCATTATATATAGCTAGGTAATAAGGACATTACTATTATAAAGGGGGGGGTAGTATTATAAACTTAGTGCTCTAGACATAGACTAGTTCTTATTAGGCCTAGCTTCTATCTACTATATATAGTAGCTATAAGTAGCTTAGATAGTTTTCTCCTTTATAGCTACAATACTATTTTACTATTAATATTACTCTATTTAAGATATTAATCTATAATAAGTACTTTAGAGTAGTACTTTAACTACTACTTAAGCTATTATATAAATAATAAATAAAATATTATATTTAGGATCTAGAGTTAGTACTTTTATTTACTAAGTAATAGTTTATATATTATATATACTATCTTATAAGGGGTAGTTATAAAGTTTAGCTATTAGTTTTAAGTGTTCATATTTTAGGTATTTTAGGTTTTTAGGGTTATGTTAGTTTGTAGAAGGGTTCACCTATCAAGTGGACACACCTATTAAGTGGACAGCCCTGTAGGGCTGGATCTAAAGCCGGTGAAACTGCCCCCGAAGATGCCCTAAAGCTAAGACGCTCAGGGACCACCTAGGGACTATTCCGAGGAGGTCTTTGGGGGCTCTTTTGGGGCCCGGCTCGCCAGCTTTAGGACCAGCCCTACAGGGCGGTCCACTTGATAGGTGAACCCTTCTAACTAATGGCGCGCCGTATCCCGTGACATTTCAATAAGCTTAGAATAAAGTTTGTTTCCTCGGGGACCAGCTTTAGGGGCCTCTCGACATCAGCCCTACAGGGCGATGCCAAAACGTGATGCACGGGCCGGTCAACCTATCGCCCCCAAACAAAATCCACAAACTGCGGTCTTGAGGCACACCCATTCAATCATCTGACACCTCACTTTTTGCCTCCGTTCTCGCTTGCAAGGCAAATCCAGGTCTCCGCTGCAGCCAACCGTCGCTCTTGAAATGCATCTTGGCCTAGAAAGCCTACTATGATGCTGGGCAGCATCGTGATGAACTACCGACAGGTTGCGCCAGCGAAGCAAGGCAAACTTACCCAACAGACAGTCGAATATTCCTGATGAGGTATGTCACAAGATAAGACAACGTGTTTCTTGCTCCAAACGATCACTGTGTGTTCCGGGTGCCTGAAGCCTTGAGCTCGGTAATAAAACACCAGACTCGCATTCTAGCCTGAAAGAGCTTCTTGCGATCTAGGATGGTTGCGTGGAAATTAGCCTCGTACGCGATCCAACCCTACCTGATGCTGTCTTGGAAAGAGAACTATCACCAGAGTCTTGAGGCGAAGGAGGAAGGGGATTATGATTTAAGCTTGCCCGTGATGATATAGCTCTTGTTTCCATTGTATAATTTAGAAGTCTGTGGGAATTAATAGGGAGCTATTACATGGTTAGAAGCCGGCGGAGACTTAGCCACGTGAGGCTGGACTACTTTATGCCCGCGCTATAACAGAAACCTCGTGGACTCGGCCCAGGTGGACTCAGCTCCAAGGAGGTCAAAGATATATGACAGTCTGCCTAACCTCATGACAGTCGCGAGTAAGATAAGAGCAGATCGATGATTTGCTACGACTATCTACCCACAGCCCGAGCTCCACATCAGGAAGCACCGGGCAAGGAGCTAAGGAGCATATCAAGTGCACAAATGTGAGAAGTCCGGCCAGAAAGCAAAGATTGCAGATCATCGACGATCAAAGAACAATATTGAGTATCATGCCGCCTATTGTTGCCACTGCGGTTGCAGGATAGGGCATGTATTACCGGAAGTTACCATCTAAAGTAGCCTAGCAAGATTCTGATTACGCGAATGAGCAGAGGGAAGATTCGCTGTCATATGAAAGCCCAGGAATGACTTATTAGAAAACACAAGGACCATATACAAGGCGTCCCTTCTCCGGCTTCTCCAGTTTCGGTGAATGGAAATTCGAGATTTATTACTATCATTACTGTAAGACTTATTTCCTTAAGCAAGCTTAAGCTCTACCATTTTTACCCTGGCAATAAACTAAAGCTGCCTGCGAAACCTTCCTTTTGCTTTCCAAAAGCCGCAAAGATATTCCCTGATGGTCTTCTGTAGTTAGCCTCGATTGATGACCTAGCCTCAATTCCCAATGGCGCTAGTACAATGGTGTAGTGGTTTTGTTTGTATCTTTTTCTCTATGCAGACATTGCTAGGCGCTAGGATCCACCGATGGCACTATCCATGGCGATGTGGACGCCACCTGCAAATAAGACCTCTTATCCACGGCTGGGGCTGCCATTAGTGGTAGTATGTGTCCATGAGATGGATAGGGCCATCCATGAATAGGAGGACCGTCCATCGATATCTGTGGATATCCATGAATGGTGGGGGTACATCAGCGGGGTGCAACAACTATAGGCTCTTCACATTACTATTTAAGCCCGGCAGCCTCACCGGGTCTCAAATCCTGACGATCAACTGTATTCCTCCCTCAACAAACGCTTTTGCGCAACACTGGTTTCTCCAAAATACACCTCTACATCAACATAAGTAAACTTGAATCATGCAGTTGCTCTTCCATCTCTTCGTCCTGAGCAGAATCCTCTCTCTGAGCTTCGCAAACGATTACTTCATCCACCGTCACCTGCTATCCCGCCAACTCCTGGGATTCTGTTTGCCCGTCGCCCTCGAGTATCCCAATCTAGCCGACGGCCAATGCCCCGACAATAGCCTCTACGTCGTCGAGCCTGGCTGTACCTGCTGCCAAGGCGCCACCAATGGCTGCTATACTTCAACGGATGTTTGTAGCGTTGATGCCTCCGGCAACTCCATCTGCTGTCCCAGCGATCCTGCCTGTAGTGAAGGAGTGGGAAACGCTGCAACGACGGCACCTCCATCATCACCAACGACAACTGCTACTCAACCTGATGCGGTTTCGACCCCAGCTTTTAGTCAGAACGCACCTCCATCATCATCAACGACTGCCTCTGACAATCCAGGCCCGCCTGCGCCTAGAGTAAGTAGTGGTGCCTCCAGATTCAGGTTGGTTGGATTAGAGTCCCTCGTCATGATCATCTTGCTCGGATTGATCTAGCAAAGGAAAAAAATGATATTCTTCATTCATATGGGTACAAGAAGGAATATCGCACTGTTGGAGAGTGTTGGAATCTCTACCAAGGCGCCGAATTGTGTAGTTGATTGGGAAAGATTTGATGCGGATCTTGCGTTCATATTGTCTAAGCACGGACGATTAAGTCCGAGAAGTTGATGTGTGTCTAGCTTTACCCAATGTTAGTCTCTTCGTTTTTTGTTGGTTAAATGTATTATCTCGACAATTGTGTGCACTGTTTAAGGATTTAGAGCGCCTAGAAGTTGTTGAATGATACCATGGCCTCGAATTTGCTCTCTCCAAACCTCCACAGTCTCTTTAAAAAAGACCCAGGGGTTGGCCCTCTTATGAGACGATCTTCGCTCTAGCGAATGTCAGCGGATACATACCAAACCATCCTTCTGCTTTGAAAGAGAAGTTTCCTGACACTTTCATGAGGCGAGCAGACAAGGATGGCAATCAAGATCCGAAAACCCGCGAGAATACTCTGCAACTTTCCTCTCTTGAACCATGAAGCAAAGCCTGTTATGGCCAGCCATTGAATGATACCCAGTCATGGGTAGCATACTTTTGCTGGGTAGTAGTCCCCTTTATGAGTCATGAACCCGGCACATCGCTGATTGATTCTCCTCTTGAACTCTGTCCAGGTAACTTGCTCTGTGAATCTTACACGAGGCAGGGATGATAACAAGGCCATAAACGACGGGATTCTCGAGGTCAGGTGTTTAAGCACGTATCTCGGCATTGTAGAAGATAATGTTGTGAATCTAAGGGTATCGTTCCCCGTAGCTAGACAATGTCAAATACACTGATTGGTCGGACCAACTCCCGTGTAAGTACGATTTGGGTAAGGACACATCAGATGTCCTCTTAATCAAGTATCTCCGTACTGTCGTAATGAGCTGGAGTCAACAGGACGGGGCCAAGTCTCTTGGCTGGCCTGCACACTGCAACTAATAGTAGCAAGAGCTTCGCAGCCGACGGCATGTACGTACAGTCAGAGCTCATCGCCAATCACGATTCGAGGTTCGTAAAAGGCATACAGATTCTTGCTCACAGTAACATCCTCACAGTGTTCTTCGATGACGGAAGGAAGTGACGATATAGCATTAGATTAGACAAGCTTTCGGCCATGCATTTTGACCTTCAGGAAGGCGGCTGCTAAGAGCATGATAAATGGACCAAAGGTCGTTAAGTCGATACCTTACTCTACCTCTCTACAGGAGTTCGTGAGACAGTCGAGAAACTCGACAATCCAAAGCATATTCGTAGGCATGTTAGGCCTGGAAACGATGAAGCTCCACTACACCGCTTTAAAGAATCTCAGAATCAACTCGACCATAGTAAAAGCCTTCAGCAAGATCTTTGAGAGCTCCTAGAATCCTGAGACACGCTTGTCAGCTGATTCTCTGGTGCTGAAGTGAAGATTAGGAAGCTCGGGAGGGTGTGCGACCGGACCCCGGGAATAAAACAACCAAATATTCATTCTCGTGCTCTCTTTCGACATCCCCTCCGTCACACTGAAATCTGTTATGTTCATCTGCTGCAAAAGAGACGACACGACGAGATCTGGTTTTCCTATGAACCATCAAGCACTAATAGCGTCTTTCAATGTGGAAAACCATTATTCGAGTAGCCAGCAGGCTAATCTGCCTAAAATGTTCCCCCACCGAACACACAGCTAAAGCCACAACCAAAGCCGAAGCCACAGCTAACGCCACAGCTAAAGATGCAGCTCTTTCGTCCACGAACTCCTCCCAAGGCCAGTACTATCGCTCCAAAACGCTGTTGTCGTCGCGATGCTAACCTCACATGGCAGATCCGATCTCCATAATCAGTCTTCTAGCTATAGGGGCACACTCAGCAAACAAATTTTGCGCTCTGGCTCAGAGCATTCGAGAAGCTCCACGAGAAGTTCAGACTATTTCTGACGATTCCAGATCTATATGCGACATCCTAGCTACCCTGAAGGAGTTCCTCGAGGAGAAAAGCGACTCCGAGCTTCCTATCGAGATCACGCAGAGCTTGCATGTTCCTCTTGAGAATACCTGTAAGGCAGCGGATAAGCTGATCGACAGACTTAAACCCTTCTCGAAAGGAGAGGGCGAATCGAAAAAGTCCAAATGGATGGCTGGGGTTAGATGGACCTTCTCTCAGAAGGATGTGAAGCAGCTGGGGGAGCAGTTGAGCAACGGCAAATTGACATTGAGTGTGACTTTAGCTGTTGTCAATTTGTAAGCCCTATTTAGCTGATTCCATCTTTCAGCCTGTGCTATGGGCATGGTCCCTCACGAGGCTAACAGCTGATTGATAACAGAATAAAAACTTCCAATGTCAGGAACGACACAACTGAAATCATCGAGTGCTTGAGAAAGCTCAATATTGAAACAAAATTGGCACAAGGAAACGCTGAAGTTCGTGAGATATCAGAGCAGTCTGGCGTTGAAGAATTTGATCCGCGAATGAAGGAAGTCAAATTTGTTATGACGAGGTTTCTTGAAACTGCTTCTACCGCCATTCAGTCCCCGACCCACTCGCCTTGGGCTTCACCAACGGATGTTGTGCAAGCCTCAACTTTCGATGGAAACATTGACGAGAATGACGATTCTGACCTTTCTCGTTCGCCAACGTTGACAAAGCAAGATAATGAACCCGAAGTTCGGCATATACTAGCACAAGAGCAGCCTCACACTTTCATGAACGAAGATGGTGAGACGGCCTTCATCTTGCAGCCAAGCAGGACGTGTACTTGACGCGGGAAGTTCTCAACCACGGGTTTGATATAAATATCCGTAATGTGTGCGGTGAAACTCCATTGATGTGTGCGGTCAATTCTGAGAACGTAGACACTGTTGCATTTTTGCTGAAGAATCACGCCGATGTTAATGCGAGGGACGATCAACAGTCAACATGTCTCCATTTGGCAGCATCAAATAATAAATCTGGATCAATAACTGAATTACTCTTGAGACGTAACCCAGACAACGAAATAATGGATGGTATCGGACTGACACCGCTCTTCCTCGCAGCTTTCAACGGCAACGACGCAGTCGTCCACCGGCTGCTTAGATCCGGGGCAAGGCCAGAAGCCAAAGAATTGGACGGCTTTAGTGCTCTACATTATACTTGCATGCAAGCTAACCATGTGTTCATGAGCCGCCTCCTCGATCAAAATGGTCTCGACTTTGAGGCCTTCTATGACCTCTCCAAGTACGGCCTGCCCGCCGATCCGTCGTCTTCTACTACCTCTAAGAGGCGCGCTCAGATAGTGCATAACCTCATCGATAACAGTGCCGACGTTCACGCCATCAGTAAAGGCTTCACTCCCCTGCACATTGCTGCCTTAACAGCTCAAGAACAGCTTGTCGACATTCTGCTATCGAACGGCGCGGAGGCGTCTGGTGTTCCTGTCATCACCGCCTACTACGGTCTCACCTCCAAAACTGTCGATCTCCTCCTCACCCATGGCGCTAGTGTCTCGGCTACCGATTCTCGCTGGAACAAAACTGCTCTGACCTGGACCGCAGAGATCGGCTCCTCCAACACGCTCAAAGTTCTTCTCAGCCACGGCGCTAATGTGCACCATCAGGACAAGCAAGGCTCTTCAGCTCTACATTACGCTGGAGCGAATGCTCGTAATGAGTCCATCAAGCTCCTCCTAGATGCCGGCGCAGATCCAAACCTGCTTGACTTTGGAGGTTGCACAACCCTCATCAGGCTCGCTCGGGCTGGTCGTTTTTATCTTGCGGGCAGATGGTGGAATCCTTCAGCTGATGAGCGGGAGAAGGCGGCTACGCTGCTGCTCAATGCTGGTCGCGACCCTTCCGTGAGAGACATGCATGGAAACCTGGCAGTTCATTACGCGGCGGGAAATGGATACCGCGGTATTCTAGACGCGATTGAACGGGCTGGAGGAGATACGGGATTATTGGACGGGTCAGGGAGGACAGCGGTTGAGTGGGCGAGGGAAAAGGGGGAGATGGACGTGGTGAGATTTCTGAACAGAAAGAAGATGGTAAAGGGAATGAGAGGAGGAAGGGAAGGAGAGTGATGCTCCCCATCACCCTCTCACCCCGTGTGGCCTCAGCCATCTTTCTTCTGGCTCGGCTCCGGTACCCTCCCTCTTCCACACCTTCTGCTCCCTTTGCCCTTCACCTCCATGGTCCTTTCCTGGGATTCAATGATGAAGCTCTGACTTATGAAACACGAAATCATGAAATTATGCCTCTGGATGATGTTTTGAACGAGCCCTTCAGGCCGGATTTTTTTGCGGTTTAGCATACCTGTTTGGATAGAAAAAGGCGAAGACAAGTGCGACGAATTAAACCAACGGGATCTTGATGAGAGACAGACATGTACACATCCTCTAATTACCAAGTTTAGAAAGCACGAATTTATGGTCTATCTCAGGCTTTCCACACACCAACGCAATATGGACAGGATCAAGGAATTGCTCAGACCTTATATCCCAGATAATAATGTATTACATAATCCCTGAATAGTATACAATTGTAATAAATGATTATTCACTCGATCTTGATCGTGGTTAAAGCTTTATTTTCCCCGCCTTCCTTTCATGCTTCTCGAAGCGACTTCTTATATCAGAGCCCACGCCAAATTCTGACGTGAGCATGTCTTCCTTTCCTGTTCTCGATCAATAGTCTGATCTTATATTTGGCATTGAGCATACTACTGAGTTTTTTAAACGATTACCACAGTACTATAAGGTCTATGCCTGAACCAATCGAGCTGGAAGGTCACACGTGTTTTGAAGGCTTCTGCTGTCTCGTTCTGCTGCCTGTTGGTAACGCATTCGAATGTTCCGACACGGCAAAACCACCCATCTTCGGCCGGCATCTGACGTAGAACAAGGCCTCGACATTGCCACGAGTCACCCTTGATACAGCTTTGGATCTCGAGAGCTGTTATTGAACTTTCATCTATGCCATTGGCTCCGTCGTCATGAAAATATTCTTCAATCGCGTCGCTGGACATACGGGCTTGCGCAATGCAAAGGCCAGCTCCATTTTGCCCGAAGAAACCAACCTTAAATTTGCCTTCGCGACCTTTCCGCTCTGTTAACGCAACCCGGGCTCCGATCGCTGTACGGGCTCTCAATTTCAACCGACCAGAGTCCTGCCGGATTGCGCCGTAAGGTGCTAGGTCGTTCACGCGGAAGCAATCAATTTCCATTATCTGTGCTTGGCAATCCTCAGGTCGCCAATCATTGACGTTGAAGCTGTGGAAGTTGACTTTTCCATTGACCGAAGTCCATGACCATGTTGGACCCTGGTAAATCGTCGGCCGTGGCTGCCTCTGATCATCAGAGCGTTTCCAAAGTAGTCCGGCATGCATCGAAGACAACCATAAGCCAGCTTTGTATTGATTGGAGAGGAGCTGCCCAAATACTTCAGCGATACCCGAAATCGCCTGCGCTCTATCTGTAGGCAGAGACAATCTCCGCTGAGTGTATGCTTCGACGACTGCGTTCCAATGACTGATAACGAATCCATAATCTCTCGCGGGGTGAAAGTCGTTAATTTTTTGAAACTTCAAAATATCCAGGGTATCCTTCCTCAGAGGAAAATGTTCTGGTCTGGCTCTCCAACCATCTGTATGGTCTTGTGTTGTGCCTACCTCTTGACAAAACCATCTGGTCTGTCTTGAGCCAAATTCGATGGTTCTCTTCGAAAGGAGTCGCTCTTGTAGTGTCCAGCATCTTTCATCGATAGGTTGTGAAGATATGTGAATATTTAGCAGTGTTATCGAACCGACAAGATTGTCATGACAGCGGTAAGGGAGCCTAAATGCTACTGCTCCAGGGTCGACAGCTCGATGGTGAAGGAAACCACCATGCGCGGAGCATGACCTAGCAGCTGCAATAGTAAAGATGGCATTCCCATAGATGTACGGCATTTTGGAAATCTCAGATGTCTTGTCATGCTGGTTATCCTGAATGATGCAGAGCACGTCAACCCACAAGTATCCTATGCCTACGCGTTGACATACTGTGACCGCATCGCGAATAGTTTTAGGCAAGTCCGAGAAGACAATACTTGTCATGAATTCTGGGAGGACCTCATCAAGGCATTTGAGGGGCTGGTCACCACCCCAGCAATAGCTTAGCGCGGCAAACGGCACTGGGCCCAATTGCTGGGTATTTCGAAGGCGGAACGAATTACGCGAGTCAATGTTACTGATTTCGAGTAGCCTAGCAGGCCTTGTTTCGGACCTATTTTGGCATAGTGTATGTGCCTCCTGACAATCCTCGAGCCAGGAAGGTATCTTTGTCAAGCTGGCATTCGATCCAGGATCACACTCAATAGGTCTGGTAGAAACCATATGTGCGGCAGGATCATCAGGCTGTGTGAAAACTTCAAAGCCGTGCCTAGTTCGACAATCAATCTTACGAGTCTCTGGATTCCCTAAACCAAAGAATTCAATGGTATCTATGTCCAAAAGGTTCCCAGTGGCTTGATGTGTTGACGCAAACAAGCGATGATGGTCCAGCCTGGAGCTCTGTTCAAGTTCTATGTTTCGGAGCGTGCTGTGAGGCTGAGGGTCTCCTAAAAATTGCTGAACCCACATCGCCGAATCTTGCAATATATTCAATACATTCCAGTAGGGGTCATTGGTAGGAAGGTGATTTGGACTGTGACTGACGACACTTTCGCGGGATATAAATTCATCGTCCATAAACCATGCACAAAATTCACATCCAACTTCTGCTCCAGTTTTAACATCCTTGAAAGTGCAGTCGAATATAGCGCCCTTCGCGGCCATATCACCGTATTCCCGATGTTTAGCCCTACCAGCAAGGTCTACCACGATGTTTTGACAATGTACACAAGAATGAGGTTGAAGTGCTACTGGAGCCATTGTAAAGATGGATTCTCGAATCCTTCTTGAAGCTAGGACCTAGTCAAGGCTGATATCGAGGATATTGCAAAGAGTTTGGATGTCCAGAACAAGGCGTAATGGCTAGCATGCTAGGCCTCACTAGCTTCCGTTCGCCATACTGTATGGGGTCTGACAAATGCCGCATATTCCTGATGGCAAATTCCGTGTGCAAGCGAAAGACCTGTATCTTTCGCCAATCATCTTCAGGTACGTCAGGTGTGAATTGAATGGGCCTCTGAAATGGCCCATGCGCATTACTACCAGCCAGCCATATTTCTTCTCTGCTAGGCCAAAGCAGCCAAATACCGGTATGTCACCCAATATCGCTTTAACGATATCCCACTCACATGACCCTTCATGGCACTGGCCAGCTTCGCCATCATCGCAGTGGAGATACTCTAGAGGGGCTGTGGTCAGCAACGCTGGCCTTACGTACTGAAGAAGGCTCCAGAGCCCCGTTGGGCGTGGCATTGCTACTTGCATTTTTCATTCCCCTCGTCATGACTTCATGGCTGTTGGAAATACTTGGAATGGAGAGCTGATCACAGAGCTCGCCATAAACAAGCTGCTCACAACCCTGTTCCTCTGAATACGAGATCTCCTCAGCGCAGACCAGCTTCGCCAACTCGTAGGACAGGTAACAATGCTTCAGGAGGTACAAAAGCGCCCAGTGTTCCACAAGTGGGTATTCATGACCCTCGGGCTCATCCACAAGATGTCCTCCCAACAAGTGGAGGGCCGGTAGAATCTGCCCCGCAGGCTGTAAATATGCCCACGGGAAGTAGAACGCAGTCAGTGCGGTCACCGCGAAGATCCTCGGTGGCTCAATTGGCACATTGGCACAGCCACAAGCCTCAACCACTCCATATACAGCACTGAGACTATCTCCACCTGCAGCAGCCTCTACTCAAGTCACCAGCAATGTCACTCATACCAATGAAGCTCGCATGCCAGCAATTCGGCTACTTGAAGCTCAAGCCGTTGAGCCATCTCCTAATGCTTCAACGACCAATATATCCATATCAGATATTGGATCTCTCACAGATTCAGCAAGGCCTCGAACCCGGATGTACGACGACGACCATGGTTCGTCAGCCAGCACAGCCACCTTGATACGACACGGGCCAGCTAGTTGAAGCTGAGAAAATCCGCGAAGCACAAAACTCCGCAAATTAGATCGCTTGACAAATGGGGCGGTGGGTTAATACGTTTGAATAAACCATATAAGCTCATATTCCTGTGATGTTAGCAGCGTCATGCGTTTGTAAGTGGATAACAGTCGGAGAAGGTCAGAGGACTGAATGACTGTGTGATCTAGCGTGTATAGACCTAATCGACATACGCGTCAGCATGACGAAAATCTAGTACTAGACCTCCAGAGTGCAATGACTTCTCCACAGCCCGTCTGCATGTTACAGTCCATGCAGAATCATCCGCGTTAGAACACTGAAAAGCCATAGACTAGGCAGCACCGGATCGTAGTTCATCTAGACTTGGTAACAAGCTCGGGGCTGGGGAGAGGATGGCCCGTTGCCTTGGACCTGACCACTATATGAGGAGCACTAGTCAATAGTGTCAATGGTGCGAGTACCATAACGTGGACTATAAGGTATCGGGTACGACTTGGGAGCTTTCAACCAAGTATTAGATCGCCCGAAGTGGGAACCTTCTAATTGTGCCCAAGCTCGATGACTTCGCCTTGTGTAGCAAGCCCGGGTAGGAAACGAAGGTATCTGATTGGTATGTGGCGCCCTACTCCTTAGCTGATTGCGATATCGAGGCGCCTGGGTACGTTCATCGGGGGGCATCGAGCAATAATATGCTTTGAAAGTTGAATCTGTGGCTGGAACCTTGCTTACATCGTATTAAGTGGGCTAAACGGCCAGCCAAGATATTAATTCATTCTCGTTACCGACTTCATTTGGCGGCAATTCGGGTGCCAAGCTAAGGAGACTGATATATCGTATGAATGCCAATGTGATAGAAATAAGTGAAGATTTCAACGCATCTGGACTCCTACCAGCTTTGTTGTTACTGTATAAGTAAGGCTAAGGAAAGCTTTGACGTCTTTTCGCAGCATTCCCTACCTAGGATCAAATATTCGCTAAGATTCCGGTTGCCCGTTCCGACTGAGCATACTATTGTATACCTAAGGTTGAGTTAGCGGTCACTTTCAGATTGAGCAGAACACAGATCGGGCGAATGATTAGCTTATAATATTCATGAGCTAATGGACTGAAGAAAATTGGATTAAGAGGATGAAACACTAACCTTGCCAAAACCCATTGACATAAGGCATGCGACGTTAGCTCAATGTTCTACATCTTAGATGTCTCAGCCATTCTGAGCTTCCGCCAAAACCACCATCTCATCTCCATTCTCGGCACCGGTAGCCAGTAACATGCCCTGCCGACTCTGACAACCTGGACAATTATGCACGATTTCATGCGCAAAGACATCGCAATCAATGCAGAAGAAGCGCCCACAAGTCTCACATTCGTACCGGCCAGATTCAGAAACGCCATCTTTGCTCACAATAGCCATTGATACGTCCTTCACGGAGTGTTTGGAAGCGCTAGCTTTACCTCGTGTAGTATGCATAGCCATCCGATCGCGTGTCTGTCCACCAGAAGACTGCCTCCTTTGCGTACTAGGCCGTTCCGGAAAGGCTGTCTGGCAGCCAAAACAGCATCTTTGATCCGAAGAGCTTGCTCGTGCCCAATTGACTTCTTTCCAATTGCGCAAGGGAAAGAGATGATGGTAGCTACGCGCTAGATGCGTACTCAGAATAAGAGTTAGTCCGCACGCTGGACATTGTGTTGGCAGACTGCAAACTTTACTGCTGCATCGAGAACATAGGTAGCCCCCCCTCGTGGGGCGGGAATGGCATGCACACAGCGTGGGGCTTGGATCTACAATGCGGGATGGAAATCCCATCATTAGTAAGCTGCTTCTGACACCGCCGCCTTCCGAGATGGAGTGAGTCGTAGTTGGAGGAGTCGTCGCGCGCATGAGGAGCTCACGATAATGTTGTTCGTTGAGTGCGACGGTGTATGTTTTTGAGAGTGGTAGTGAAGGGTTGGTGCGATTTGCGAGAGTCTGGCAGATGGCTACCTGGGCTGCCAGCCCAATGATCTGCACAGTGATGTGAGCGGATACAAGAGCGGATATAGTGGTGTGGATGTCGCCAGGGTCACTGGAAAGAAGGGAACCGAAGAGAATGAGAACTTCTCGGGTGGTGTGGGTTGGTGCGTGGAAGAGTGCTGCGCGAGCCATGTCAAGGGCGTTTTGAAGCGAGGGTTGACCGATTGGTTCCTGTGTCCGTAGCTTTTGAATATTTGCTATGTGGTCATTCGGATTTCCTGAAAGAGGAGAAAGTGTAAAGGCTAATCCATCCCGCGTACCGATTATACCAAGCTGAGAGATCGGGTTTTGCTCGAAGAATTCGGTAATGAAGGCCGTAGTGTAGCGGAGAGTGAGCAGGTAACGTGTTGGACGAAGGTCCTTTTCTGACATGGCGAGGGAGAGATCAAGTATCAGAAGGAGGTGGCGTATGATACCCCGCTGGAGTGGTGTAGTATCCTTCAGCAGTCTATGATGATTCCCATCATTAGAAATAAAGGTCTCGTAGTGGTCTACCGTACACCACATCTCACCTCTTTCTCTTGGCTGCCTCAAGAAGTCCATCAACGGTAGAGCTGATGGTACCATCTGCTCCCTCCACAACATTTTCCCACGTTCGTGTCACTTCCCACCCTGCTCCTCGACTTCCTTGGCCGGTTGCTCTTGACCCCGCTCCAGCACCGCGGGTGACTTGATGGGCCTCAACTTCATCATCAGAGATGTCCTGGACATATTCATCGTCCGAGTCAGCCATAGTTGAGAGGCTTCAGAGATTGCGTCGTATTATCGGCTGTGGTCGCTAGTTGACGTCTCCATCCTTGCCTGTGTGGGAGGATACTAGGCAGAGACCCGACAGCGATAGAAGGCGGTAGTGAGTGCCAAGAAATCCCTAATTGGGAAAACGCGTCTTTGCGCATGATACAAAGCTAGCCTTGTAGCGTTGTGGGATTTCGCTTGAGACTGTCTAGGCTGTCAGAGCCTGCTTGTAGACTGTCTATGCTGCTCATTAAGCTTTAAATCTATGTAAGGTGTTAAATATACATTAATTCCTCGCATGTCACGGCATCAGCCTCCCAGGCCTCCATCGATAGTCGATGTCTGCCAGACCCGACCTGACGACAAGCATTGCCGGCCGTCATCCAAGATGATGCAAGATCCATTCCCCCAATCTTTAGACGCGAGAACTATGTAGGATATCGATAGGATTCATTCGCTGAAATAACATCAATCGTCACGGCGCGCACACCAAGCAGAACGATCAAGTGTAGGTACTCTCTCCCGAGACCGGCATGGGCCAGTCGTCCTCTGTTATGCTCGACCAGAAGACCCATATCATAACGACCGATAGCAAAGTGAAGAGCGTCTCGAAAAATGCACCGTCAATCTTGCCGCTGGTACCGTGACAGATGTGGGTACTGATAACGTATTGGAAGATCTGACCTATGGCGAATAACAATGTGGCCGCAATGAGGTATACTATCTGAATGTTATTATCAGTCACTTATGGCAAGGAAAGATCCACAAACACATTGGCTTTTTCTCTCCAAGTACTTTCAGAACCAGGACGGTCTCGAGACAAAAGAAGCCGACAAGGCAGATCAATGGCCAGAGCTGGTACAAAACATAGAGGGCGATATTTCGATTATCAGGACCGCTAAGACTCGAGACGAACGTGTTCGTGTAGCTGAAGGCAGTATCGAGGGCTATGAACCCCGTGCCTACGAAGAAAGCGATTGCTGATCCTAGTATCAGGCCCAATGATAGGGGAGTTCCATCGTCCACAAGCTGATAGCCGACAACACCGTTGAGAAACAGGACCCATAGTGTAGCTGTTATTGCACCCAGATGAGCGGCCGTAAATCCCTATGTTTTTCAGCACAAGTAATGGCAATGACTGGGTCAGGAAACCGTACGAGTCTGACTTTGCGTTCCAGGGGGAAGCCACCGACTGTGAAGATCTCACATATGGATATAATGATGTAGCCTATCAAGAACAACTGGAATTCTCTGTGACTCGATTAGTAGCTGGTATCAACTTGGTATCTCCACGACGTACCTTCGGCCTACTGCAGCCTGCTTCCTGTCGGCTCTCCATAGAAGGAAGAACGTCACAACAATCGCTATGCCACAAAGCAGAATTGAACCTGGAACCGTCAGACAGATCGCGTAGCCTCACAAGATCTAACCCCCACACACCCAGGTTCGATAGGTTCCGGCCATGGCTCAGAGATATGCCTGTCAACGCGCATCCTCCAAAGCCAGCCCCTTCTAATTGACTCCCTAAGTTCTGTTGCGTAGGTGATTCCAAGAATAGCTTTATCTCAGGTCAGCATTATCCTGGGTCTTCTGCGTCATGCCCAAGCTGAGGCTCGAGGTTGGCATCGTTCCAGAGGCCTGGTGCAACATACGTTACATATAGGTAGAGTAGAATCTCGACAGAAATTCTGCGCCAATTAGTTTCTTAGTAGCCAGACACGAGCACACACAACTCACATGGAAGTCGCCAAATTGCGTGGAGCCCATGGTGAGGTAGTGCGCTGTTCAAATTTACAACGCCCACGGACAGTAGGTGATCTCGAGGAGGGAGGTACCAAAGGCGGCAGATCAAGTTATGGAACGTGGTTTATGCAATATTCCAAGAGTCAGTGGAGCAGCCAATGGCTGTCTGGCGTGCGGTGGTGGTGAAGCAGCGACCGTTTCTGAAAACAGGGAAAGAGCGACGCGAGCTGGCTAGAGATCGGCAGGGCGACGTAGCCGAGTGAGGTGTCAATGGCAAGAGAGCTTTATAAAGCAGCATCTAGTAGTGAAGAGAATGTAGAAAATGCGACAGTGAAGAGGTTGCTGCTGAAACGGCACCGACGCCCAATGGAGAAAGAGAAGGGAGTGTGTTTTGCATGGGAGATTACTTGGGCGCTTCTTGGTCCGGGAAATGAGCTTTGGTGATGGTTCTTCCGTAACAGTGGCTGGTGCGACAAGCCACACCTTGTCTAGAAGCTTTTCTCGAAACCACCCAGGTACGTGCGATGAACTCTACTAAAACGGATATTTTTGGATCTGGCGCTGATCTTTCAAATCTTCCGATTCATAGTGGTAATGATGTTTGCTATATCATTTTACAAGGCGTGCTCTATGCTACTGAACAGGCTTTTCGGAGTTGATCAAGGCGCAGCACTTGCGAGATACGGGGGCTGAAGACATAAGGCCAACGAACGATGGCAGTCGAATAGCACTTTCTGATTGTAAAATTATGTTCGCCTGCGTCATATTGCTCGTTGTACTGGTTGCTAGTTATCTATCCAGTTACTATGGAAAGGACAACCCCGTGTCTCCTCGCTTGCCTTCGGAGAAGAGGCAGCTAAGCAGCATTTGGATAGGGTATCCTTGCAGTAGCCGGGCATTCTTGTCACTCAAGCACCGTGTCAACGCCTCCTTCAAATCCATCTTGATACTTACTCGACGTAGGAGACTATATGTTAAAGAGGTCGTCATTCCTTAACGAAGATAGATGTCTGGAAAATCTCACGATATTTTCTGAAGATGAGACGTGCAAAGCAACCATCCAATTCAGGTGCCTTCAAGGATCTAGCAACCGAGCTGAGGCTCCCACATGTGGACTACATACTCTGGTGTTCACATGAGCTCCGTCTTGCCGCAGGTTTCCACGGCTATATAGTGAGGGTGTACATCTTACCAATGCTCCTATGCAGCGTCGACTCTGGTGTAAATGCCTGCCAACCACAAGCCGAGCCCACCCCTTCAGGCTCCGCACCGCTTTAATTAGTCCGAAGCCCTATCTCGGCTCCCCACTCCCAGGGGCAAACGCACCGCCAGCGTAGGATTCTTGGGGCGGTCTTTTATCTGAGATTCTGAGGCTGTTTGTATGATTGAGGTAATCCTAGGTCAGTTTAGTAGATAACAACGTGGTCCAAATGTGCCATGTGCTTCGCCCCAGAAATGCGCTGGTTATTGGAGTGCTCAGTAGATGCAGATGGTGTCCAAGTATCACCCATCAACAGTCTATACCTCTCATGATACTTGTGTTAGAAGACGGTGTTTCAACTTGTCGGAGCCTTTTGTGCAAGTAATTGGGTACCTTGGGTCCCTGGGCTGTATTGCTGGGCAGGCGCTAAAACGGCTGCCGTGGCTCCTTACTAGGAGCGGAACATCAACAGCAGCACCTGCCATTTATTCGTCCAACGAAAAGTACTAGCAAAGTCTCGTGCCAGACTTCCATACTACAAACTTTTCCATCTCCACACGTAACGGCAGCTGCAGCTTATCCAATGCGTGATCCAGGTCCATCGTGATCCGTTGCCCTAGGAAGCGCGACCGATACCATCGCCCTCCACATCTCGGCTGCTGACCCATTCCAGAGGAACCCCACACAATAGCCTTTATCTTGATTCATCCCTTGGAACCGATTTTCTTTGTGATATACGCGGGCTGCTTACCGGCCAGCCCATTACAACCGGCATCATTCCTCAATCAAAGCCTCACGATTTAACGATCCCCCTCCGCACCCTAGTATCCCCTTCTCAGCACCGAGACGAAGATTCAGCTGCTCTGATTGACGAAAAGCACCACAGGCGGAGGTCATCGGACTCAGCGGGCTCAGACTTCTCTCTTTGGAGTGATACCGGTGACCTCGCAGAGCAGCTTGCTGACGAAGAGGATCCCCTGCGAATACAAATAAGGGAGTCGGTGGACGACCAGGGTCTTGCAGCTTCAGAGTCAAGGCCACTATACAGGCGGCCGAAGCACGTTCATTACGCAGAGCACAATCATCTAGAGCATAAGACTACCAATCCTGGAGTCAGTAAAGAGGCTATTGAAATACCGGAGCCTGCGGCGAGGCAGATCGGACGGGTAGAGAAAGTCCTCGCCATCATCATGACGGGTGACCGTCAAAAGGCCCAAATGAATGGGCTGACCGGGAAGCCTTTGCTGTATGTTCCGGTGATGTCCAAAGATAAGCTATGATACTGACTGGGCAAGGTATTTTACGAGCGTCTTTGTTTCGTTGGGAGTCTTTCTGTTTGGGTATGACCAAGGTGTGATGTCTGGCATAATAACGTAGGCGAACCTCTCCTATGGTCCAAAAGCCTTGACTAATTCCATGGCTGTTGTGAAGGGGATCATTTTTTAAGGACTACTTCAATCAACCGACTAGAGCCGAGATCGGGACTATGGTTGCAATCTTGGAGGTTGGAGCTTTCATTGCATCACTTGGTGTTGGGAGAATTGGTGATATGATTGGTCGCCGAAAGACTATACTTTTTGGGTCTATGATTTTCTTCGTTGGTGGAGCCCTCCAAACCTTCGCAAATGGTATGCCCATGATGATCCTTGGACGAATCATCGCTGGTTTAGGAGTTGGTGCCCTATCGACGATCGTACCCGTTTACCAGTCTGAGATATCGCCTCCACACAATCGAGGGAAGCTTGCTTGCATCGAATTTACAGGCAACATTAGTGGCTATGCTGCAAGCGTTTGGGTCGATTACTTTTGCAGCTATATACCAAGTGATTATGCATGGCGCGTACCGTTACTTCTACAATGTTTCATGGGGTTTCTCCTCGGGGTAGGCAGCCTGATCATTTGCGAATCGCCCAGGTCAGTGGAACCCTGAACCCTTTATGTTAGGTCGTGCTCATAGGCTGATTATGGTAAGGTGGCTGCTTGACAATGATCATGACGAGGAAGGTATTGTGGTCATTGCCAATTTATACGGTGGTGGAGATATACACAACGACAAGGCTCGGCAAGAGTATCGCGAAATCAAGATGAACGTGCTCCTTCAACGGCAGGAAGGAGAACGGTCATACTACGAGATGTTCAGGAAATACTACAAGCGTCTCTTCATCGCCATGTCAGCACAGGCTCTGGCACAACTCAACGGAATCAACGTTATCTCATACTATGCACCACTGGTCTTTGAGTCAGCTGGATGGGTTGGGCGGGACGCGATTCTCATGACAGGCATCAACGGCATCACATACCTGCTGTCTACTGTGCCTCCATGGTATCTGGTTGATAGATGGGGCCGACGTGTGATCCTTCTCTCCGGAGCTGTCGCCATGATCATATCATTGTCTCTCATTTCGTACTTCATCTTCATCGACATACACTACACGCCTCAGCTGACTGTCATTTTCGTCATGATCTACAATGCTGCGTTTGGCGCTTCTTGGGGCCCAATCCCCTGGCTCTACCCTCCCGAGATTTTGCCTCTCAGCATACGAGCTAAAGGTGCAAGTTTGAGTACGGCTGCTAATTGGGCTTGTAATTGGATTGTGGGTGAGATGACACCAATATTGCAAGAGTGGATCAAATGGCGATTATACCTTGTGCATGCCTTTTTTTGTGCTATTAGCTTCGTGCTTGGTAAGCTATGCATCTCACCTCCGTCGTGCGCTGCATCATGGTACCTAATCTTCTATAGTATACTTTCTCTATCCCGAGACCGCCAATGTCCGCCTCGAAGATATGGACCAACTCTTCGGCGATGCTACTACTGCTATGCCGACACCAGCGCAACACGCCGAAGTTGAGTCTCTTATGAGCGCTCGTTCACCTGTTCCTTCAATCGACTTACGGCGTGGCGGTGGCAATTTCACTGCAGACAACGCCATTCCAGGTCTTGATATCAACCCACCCGCCGTCGAGGTCGAAAATGGCAAGCCTCAATTGCCGCCTGATACACCAGCAAAGAGCGAAGGACTTGGAGGCTGGATATCACGAATGGCGCAGAGGACAAGGGGTGAAGGAAAGAAGGACGGAGGTGTTGGGTATGGAAGGTTAGAGCAGGACGATGACTGAGGGTACTGCACGATTTTTCTGAATTATAAAGGGTATAAAGGTGAACAGAATAGAAATTTCTTTTGTCTAGAAGAGTGATTCCCCCCTCGGACTGCTAATAGAGAGTCCGATGGCTTGCTCCCTTGCCTTCATAAGGCTGTATTTATGGTTCACAGAATCTACGAATTTTGAACATCACTTGAACGATGATGCTGCAAGGACCGTTTTGCCATTTGTGCCAGCGGAAGTTCATGTCATGCATTTCTCAGTCAGCGATATCCCCATTTTAAATAGCCTCATTAGGGCCACAATAAAGCATGTCTACCACTGACGGACTCGCAAATCACCACGAAGCCTAAATTGGCATATATTACATTGTCATGGAGCGTGTGTGCTGGAGGCAACACTTTTGTTGGTTATGCGGAATTGGTAACGCGTTTCCGGCAGTATCCGGGTCCATATTACAGCTTTATAATTCATTCAGAATGATGGGATCTACTTACTTTTCGAACTTTGATCGCAGCCTTCGGCCATAAATTTCCGCACTAATCTTTTCTCAGGTATGGGATTTCTTTGGGCCCCGAGAGATTTAATATCAAGGTACAACTAAATATAATCAGAGCGAACATTGCGAGAGTGGCCTTGTAGAAGAAGGCAATGGGTGGCTCCTTTAGTGACGAGAAGACTTGATATTGTCTGCATTCTATTTTAGGAAGTTTGTGATATTCGCGAAACATGCCAAGCTTTTCTCCAACATCTCACTAGTGCCATTAGCGCGGCGTCAGCCCTTCGAAGGGCCGTAGATTAGATGGGCGTCGTAAGAAATGTGGAACGACACGTTGTCTATTTGACATTTCCCTGAAACAATCTCCGTCTAAGGAAAAGGAGCTCTGTTAAGGCACTTCACAATCTTGAACCATCTTCTACACCATGATCATGATCTAGTAGCGATTTTAATCCCCTCAATTTCTTACACTCCTTTCACAGCCTTAGCTGGCACCCCCTTGCTCCACCTTTTCTCAACAACTAGACTTGGTGTGATATTTCTCAACCAAGCTCGACTGCGAATTCCACCACAGCAAGTCAATCTGGCAACAACAAAATGATGAGTAACAAGGCGACCCATGCCTCGGGGGCATCTCCAGATGGCGCAGAGCTGCGGAGAAGAAATGTGCCAGGAGAAAGCAATGGCAGCGCTGTACCCACGCAGGCCGAATTTGATAATAAGAAATCACATAAGGTAAAAACTGGGCTTGAGCACTTGGGTTATCGTCTTGCTAACAGTATTTCCTATAGCCCAAGTCTCAATCATCAATACTGTCCACCCTTGACGAATACGAATTTCTGATAGCACCTTTAATATTCACTTTCCTGGCTTTCTTCACACGGATGTATAAGATAGGCCTGTCGGATATTGTCACCTGGGACGAAGCCCAGTAAGTTGGAATGCTGTGCCCTCCGCACCTGCTGGTGTATTGACTGTGCTTTTGTCAATAGTTTTGGCAAATTCGGCTCCCATTACATAAAGCGAGAATTCTACTTCGACGTCCATCCTCCTCTTGGCAAGATGCTGGTTGGTCTTTCTGGGGTTTTGGCAGGCTACAATGGCTCCTTTGAATTCAAATCCGGAGAAAAGTATCCCGAGGAACTCAATTATACTTTTATGCGTCTATTCAATTCTGCCTTCGGTGCGGTCTGCGTCCCTCTCGCCTACTTCACTGCGAGAGAGCTCAACTTTAGGCGACCAGCCGTGTGGCTTGTGACCTTGATGGTACTTTTTGAAAACTCTTACGCTACCATCTCACGGTTCATCCTTCTGGACTCGATGCTACTCTGTTTCACCTTTACCACTGTGCTTTGCTGGGCAAGGTTCCACCGATTGAGACATGAGAGTTTCTCTATTGAGTGGTTTACTTGGCTCTTCTTGACTGGAATTAGCATCGGCTGCGTGTGCAGTGTCAAATGGGTAGGGATGTTTGGTACGGCTCTCGTAGGACTCTACACCATTGAAGATCTATGGAATAAGTTCGGAGATCTCAAAATGCCAAAGGTATTTCAAGGCTATCTTGTGAATGGACAAAGCTCACACAATACAGGTCGAGCTTGCGTCACATGTTTCGGCTAGAGTAGTTGGACTCATCATCATTCCAGTACTTGTTTACATGTTCACCTTTTGGGTCCACTTTCTTGTACTGGAGAACAGTGGCCCAGGCGACGCTCAAATGAGCTCCCTGTTTCAGGCAAATCTGAGAGGAACTGAAGTCGGTAAAGATAGTCCACTGGAAATTGCCTACGGTTCAAGAGCGACATTAAAGAATATGGGATATGGTGGTGGACTGCTACATTCTCACGTCCAGACATACCCCGAAGGATCGCAGCAACAGCAAGTAACCTGCTACCATCACAAGGATGCCAACAACGATTGGTTCTTCTACCCGAATCGGAACAAGCCGCTGTACAACCCAGAGGAGCCGATCGAATATGTGGGTGACAAGGATGTTATCCGCTTGATTCACTCTCAAACCGGACGCAATCTCCACTCCCACACTGTGTCCGCGCCAGTGACCAAAGCTGATTACGAGGTCTCTTCATACGGCAACACTACAGTCGGTGACGAGAAAGACCATTGGACGGTCGAGGTTGTGAACGACGCGGCCTCTAATGACTGGACCAAGATTAGGACATTAACGACCTCGTTCAGGCTGAAGCACACCTCCCTTGGCTGTTATCTGCGTGCTGGTAACGTCAATTTGCCTCAATGGGGATTTAAGCAAATTGAAGTTACCTGTGTGAAAGAAAATAAACCCCGTGACGTATATACCCATTGGAATGTCGAATCACACTGGAACGAAAGGCGTAAGTTCCTAACATGCCTATTTGCTCACAAATGTAAGCTAACATGTCCACAGTGCCAGCCAGTGATCCGGGGTCTTACAAATCCCCTTTCCTCCGTGATTTCGTGCACCTCAATGTCGCGATGATGACTTCCAATAACGCCTTGGTTCCTGATCCTGACAAGCAAGACGACCTCGCATCCCATTTCTGGCAATGGCCCATCTTGAACGTTGGCCTTCGCATGTGCGGCTGGGATGATCACATCGTCAAGTATTTCCTCCTGGGCAATCCGATTGTGTACTGGGGAAGCACAGCGTCTCTCGCTGGGTTTTTCGTACTCATTGGCTGGTATCTTGTCCGTTGGCAACGCGGTTATCAAGAACTCAAGTCTATTGAGATCGACCAGATACACTACGGTGGCGTCTACCCAGTCGTCGGCTGGTTCTTGCACTACCTACCTTTCGTCGCGATGGCTAGGGTGACATATGTACATCATTACTACCCTGCGCTGTATTTCGCGATCCTGACAATGGGATTTATGTTGGATTGGATGACAAGGCCACTAGCAAGGACCCACAAGACCATCGAGTGGGCAATATACGGTGTCTTGTATGTTGTTGTGATATCGCTGTTTATCCTTTTCAGGGCGATTGTGTTCGGTATGGAGGGTGATAATAAACAGTGGAGACATCTAAGGTGGTTTGAAAAATGGAGGATCACTGATTAGAGCAGGGGCAAGATTGTGATAGATCACGAACTACGCTGGAAAAATGTGGTCAGAACAGAGACACTGACGGTGGTGGGTAAAAATAGCAGACATTTCGCTGTCTCATATGTAACAATAGCTCCAAAGGAGTACTTTGTGTCTCTCTATCTTGATCAGCGTTCTGCTCTTGGAAGGTATAGGCGGTCAAAACACGAGCGCATTTCTATAGAATCGCGGTGATAACAAACTAGAACACTCATATTTCCCTATTGCAAATGGTATCTTCATTTCTGAGCTCGGCAATCTGCATTCGTGAGGCAAAAGCTTGTCCATGTTTCATGTCCTACATGTACAACTTAATGCCCACCGCAGAATCTTGGCATGCATAAATGCCCGAAGGCAGCACCCGCCCTTAGCGCTGGGATTACCAGCATACGGTAACGTCGATAACCTGCCGTGACTGACCAATCTCAAGGCAACTGACTCAACATCATCCCCCATGATATACGCATGATACATTATATTCACAGGCCCGGATTAATTAATGAACATGCGATCTCCAGCTCCACGATCTGATACCAGGTGACCATAAGCCTGACATTGGCTATCATCACTGAACGCTTGACCGCTGTTGCTCCACACCTTATCGGAGAACAGGGAGCTCAGCCAAACCACATCTTTGTGGCTTGCGAGCCCGCTCTGAGGTATATATACGTGCTGGAAAATGTTTTCCGAATGTAAGGGTCTCTCGGCTGGCAGCAAGCTTCTTCTCCGGGGCCTGTACAGATAGCTGACAATCATGAGCACAGATGCCAGCCGCTTCCTTGCCCAGTCTCAGTCAAGAGTAGGCTTTGCTCAACCGGAGGAACCACCAAGGAACCCGTTACAAAGGCAGCAACGTCGCGATCAAGCTTCGTCGCGCTTCCCTACCTCCAGGTCGTACCTCCAGAGACCAACCTTAGGCAATCCTTACCAAGCCAGCGCTTCACAATTTTCGCAATTCCCCTTCGCCTCACGATCCGCTGCCCCACTTTTCCATAGCGCTACCGACCAGTTCAGAGAAGAGGACGATGAAGAGGAACATGAGCGAGAAGTAGCTGACTTCTACGCCCTGCAAAGGTCGAGGAGACAGTTCGGAGATAGCCGGTTAGAAGAGTCTTCAGAAAGCGATGGTGATGGTAGCAGGGGATCTGGTCTTGAAGACAGCGGTGATGGGAGAAATACAGATGAGAGGGGGTTTGGTAGAGGTCAAGGAATTAAGAGCTCTTGGCTCGGTGATAGGCCCCGAAATAAAGGAAGGGGGGAGGTTCTACCGCAGACCGATGAAGACGATACAGTTCGTCTTGCGCGAGCTGAAAGTGAAGGAAGCAGTAAAGGCAAAGGCAAGATGGTCGATGTAGGACTTGAGAGCACTACACACAGTAGTAGCCACGGTCTGGACGGAGACGAGCCTCCAGACGACCTTGCCATAGAGACGTCTCCGGATGAGGACTTACCTTCGATACAACAGTTTCGAAAACCTCCAGGAACTCGCTTTGAAGCCAGTTCGCCGTTTATGCCACAAGAAACCGCCCCTGATGAAGCTTATGGTAGACCACATCCACCGGATTCTGACGCATCCTCTACACCACCGACTATCCCCAATCCAGTAGCAGAACCACCACGACATGATGCTTTCTGGGGCTCCTTATACCTAATTTCGTTGGCAGCTTTATTCGCCAGCTTCCTTCTGGTCTTTCTGCATACGGCTGCCCCTTCAATTAAGCATCCATTGGGGGACACCGTTTACACCACTCTACACGCATCATACTATCTCCTCGCCGTTGATACCGTGGTCGCAGTATTCGTGTCCCTGGTATGGCTTACTGTCCTCCGATCCTATGTTCGACCGCTCGTCTATTTGATACTTGTAGCTGTGCCAGTGATCCTCTTCTCATTCTTCCTTTACCCGCTCATTGCGAGTTTCCAAGGGAAATACCATGGGGCAAGCATTCAAGATAAAGCCATTCGCTGGTTCTCATTCATACCTGGAGCATTGGCAATTGTCTGGACCTTCACCGTTTATAAAGGCCGGCATTCGTTCGGCAAGGCCATTTCCATACTCGAGTTTTCCTGCCGTATCCTAGCCGCAAACCCAGGTCTTCTGCTTGTAGGATTCGCAACACTCGTCGGCGTGATAGTATGGAGCTGGATATGGCTGGTAATGTTCGCTCGTGTCTTCCTGGGCGGCCACCTTTCCAGCGCTAAAAACCTTTATATCATCGACACAAGCACCTGGTGTTTAGGCGCGCTTTTTGCCCTTGTCTACCTTTGGACGCTTGGTGTTATTTCCGGCATCCAAAGGGCCACCACTGCCGCAACAGTATCTCAGTGGTACTTCCACCGCCTGACTGTGCCCGCACCCATGTCACGCGTAGTCATCAACGCCGCCTTCGGTCACGCAATCACAACCTCCTTCGGCACTATTTGCTTATCCACGGTCCTCGCCCTGCTAATTCGCCTCCCTTTTCTCATCCTTCCCCGCCGCGTCCTCGCCCTTGCAGGAATATGTTCCTACACCGTCCTCCCCTCCTCAATCGCCACACTCACTAACCCTTTAACCCTCACCTATGCAGCCATCCACTCCCAACCTCTCGGCACTTCGTCTCGAGCCCTTGCTCGACTCTCCTTCGTCACCCCAAAGGAAGCTCACTCCACTCCCTTCCGCGCCCGCAACGTGCCCTCCCAAACGCCCCTCCACTCCTACACTCTTTCCCTTCTCCTCTTACGCGCAACCCGCTTCATCACAGCCCTGGCGCTCGGCTTCGGAGGCTGGGTTACTACCGCTCGCTCCCTGACACTCAGGAGTCCAGAAGGAGCCACTGGCGGTAGTGTGAAGGGGAGTCTGTACGCCTACGTTGTAGGATTACTAGCCGCGGCTATTGGATGGGGGGTGTTGGGTGCGATTGATGGCGTTGTGGCTGGCGTTGTGGATGCGGCTGTGGTCTGCTGGGGTAGCGAGAGGAGGGGGGGCGAGGTCAGGTATTGTAGGGAGGCGGAGTTCTTGTTTGGCGACGATGGGAATGCGGCTGTAAGGGACCCGGAGGCTGAGGGTATGCTGAGGAGACCAAGGGGTTGAGGTAGAGGGTTAGTGGATGGGAGGTTCCTCTTGGGAAGGTGTAAAAATGGGTAATAATTGGGCTTGGGCATATGAATGAGCGGTTATAGCAAGGTGTCTTGGCTGCTGGTATTATAGCGATGGTGTCTGTGAGTACGGGGTGGATGGATGGGTCGGGGTAGATGCACATAGGTAGCATTATGGCATACATTTTTTTATTCACATTTATCGTAGAATTTAGTCAGAGCATGATAATGTATATTTTCTTCTTTGGGTCGATCAGCTAAGCAGAAGAAGCTATATGATATGCCTATATGTTGTTGTGGTTTTACAAAGTCCATCTCTTACCTTAAGAAGAAGATCGGATGTTTGGGGACCGTCAAAAACGCTCAAATAGTCCAATCTACCACATTCTATAAAAACACCTATCGCTGGCACACATGCACTTTCTGGCAAGAAAGAAGTCACCCGCAATCAGAGCCAACTCCAGGTCCGAGCAGCTTGCATACTGGCCCAACTCATGTACAGACCAGAAACCAATCATCCCCTCTTCGGCCCCTTTCCTTGCGCCGCCGCCTGCCTAGCCTTCATCCTCCTAAAAGCATCTTCCCCACTCGCACCCAGCGGCCGTGCAAACATCCCCCCAGCCACCTGCCCGCTCCTCGGCACAATCGTATAAGTCTTCCTTTCGACCTCGACCCTCGCACGATTAGTCAATTTCGGCGGTGCAAGCTCCTTCTCCCTCGCCGCAGCTGCTACCTCCGCTTGGCTCATATTCTGACTTGCCGGGCGCATTTTGGCTAGGGGATCGTATTCGGCGGTGGGCAGGGCACGCTTGCGGTAATCGTCGCTGCGTTTGAGGATAGGTCGGGTCCATTCGCCGAGGAGGCGCTCGGCGGCGCGCTTGATACTGAGTTCTGGTTTCTTTGATTTAGTGTAAAATAGGACCACTTTTCCGATGCCGGAGGAGATAAGGGCTTCTTTATCGATGGGGAGTTTTGCGAGGGAGGCAAAGAGCTCGCGTTGGATGTTGTAGGCGGGGAGTTGGCCGTCGGGGAGGGGTTCCAGGAAGAAACGGACGGACTCGAGAAGGTTGTTTTCTGGGTCTACGATGGCGGATTCGACGTCCCGGGAGTTGCGGTTGAGAAGGGCGGTTACTTCGGGGAGAAGACGGAGTTTGTGCATGGCTGGTTGGTGGGCCTGGCGGGCATCGACGTCGAGCTGGGCTGCTTCGGCCATGCGGATGCGGAGATTGGCGATCTCTTCATCAGCCATTGCATTAAGGTCCTAGTGGATGTTAGAATTGATGTAGGGGAATCTGGAAGGTGGACTCACGACTTCTCCTGCTCTGCGCCGTCGCTTTGTAGGGTTCTTCAATGCAGCATCCATAGCTCTATCAAGGGCGCGTCTTCGTCCTGTGTAAACAAATTCAGTCAGCATCTATGCGGACCTTGGGTACTGCTGCAGTGCCACTTACGCTCCTCTGGATCCAGCTGCTCTTCGTCCTCCGCCGGAGCCTGCCTCGCCTTGGTCTTTTCCTTTCTCGCCTTCTCTCCACCTTCACTGAAAGCTTTCTTCTTCCTCACCCTCTTCCCTTCCAACTCCTGACCACCACTGAAATCATCATCATCACTATCCTTCTTCTTTCTTGCTTTCCTCGGCTTCTCTCTCTTTCGTTCCTTGGTCTTCTTCCTGGTACCCTCCCCATCGGTATCTCCATCTCGCTTTCGCTTATGCCGGCCCAACAATTTCACGGTATCCTCGTCAATGGTCACAGGACGCTCTTCGATGGCGATTTGGTTAGGGTCAAAGTCTTCGAATTGAGCCTCGTCCACGTCCGAGAGGACAGAGTCGTTGTCTGATAGAACGTCAACATCATCCGCGTCTTTTCTGGTTAGAGCGCCTGGCGAGCCGGGCATATCTTCATCGTCTGGATTGTTTTCGAGATCTGGGGCGGGCGACAGAGGTGAAGGAGGGAGGGAGTGGTCTGAAAGTGCTGGGGAAGACATGGTCAGTTTGAGAAGGTTGTATGACCACTTTATGTAAGGCTAGAGTGTTAAGTGGCTATTATAAAGTCAATAATACCGACTCAAGGCATTTGGACAGTCACGGGTAAGTTACTAAGATATCAAAGATGTCCTACAATATCGGACAAGGGAGAGCAGCGGGAAGCGGCAAGCAGGCGGGAAGCGCGTCAATTGCGGTGTCTTGGCGCGAAATTCATTTATGGGCATTAAGTTCTAGGGATCCCTAAGTTATATGCATCAATATCAAAGAGTCAAAACACCTATACCAGTCCGGAATCAACTTTGAATTAGATAAGCACGATCAAAGGATCTTCTCTCAGAACTTGAGAGTAGAACACAGCGTAGAATGTTATGGGCGACTTGCTCCTAGACGCCAATGCTGGCTCCATGGTTTTTTGTCACATCGTTCTTGATTGCCGGTAATAATTAAGCAGGGAAGTCTCGCATCCTGTGGGACATCAGCTCGCGATATTGACAATTCGGTTTTTACTGAATGTTGAGGACAAGTCAGGCGAAGGGAGCATGTGCATTGTAGGTTGCAACATTCGCTTGACCTCGAATTTGTTCATGGCGCCGAATTTTTTTATTTTGATTGCACTAAAAACTATCTTGGGGTGAGTCATCATGCAAATTGCGCTCTAGCGACTTTTGTGTAGTGTAGTGGACACGGCTCTGCGTTTAGTAGATTTGTTGTGGTATTTGAAAGATAATCTGATACTCGAAGTCATCCCTGAGGACCTGGGTAGTCATTCCCCGTATTGACAAAGACTTTGGCACCGACTTTCTACCTCGGTAGCGTTTATGTGACCGCTTGTCAATTGCCAGATTATTGAAAAGAAACCTGGTCTAAAGCCACTACAAGTTCCAACCACTTTGGGATTTGATCTGTCTACATGTAAATGAAATGCCAGCACATTTTTCGGCGAAGAATGCTGGAGTACTACTCATGATCCAACGTGAAAGCACTATGCAGCAGCGATGGGCTTGGTTCGCATTGAACGGGACTGTTCCAGTTAGGATTATGTCCAGTACTGATTCAATCTCGGAAACTTGGATGAACTTGGTCAATTCGGTCGTATCTTGACTATTTTACATCAAAGAACAAGTCTTGGTATTAATTCCTGTTATGACATGCGGGTAATGATAGAGGAACATAGCTAGGTTCTTCTTGCAGACTATAATCAGTGAAGCTGTAAGACTGAACAAACCTCCAGCCTCAGTACCGTGCCGTGTTTACCACTAACGCCGAGCCGGAAAGCGATATTAGCAAGGCGCACGTCTTTATTTATAGCCTATCAGTCCCGGGAAAATATGGAACAAGTGAAAGCCGCATACCGAGTGGAGACATCGCCAACAGCTTGACCAACAGTGACTGCCGTGGCTGTAACGACCGATATCGTGGTAATATTAGTCAGCGGAATTTGGTCGTTGTCGCGATCGGGTTTTGGGTTGAGTGTCTATTGTGCTCGCATTTCCAGCAAATCAGGTGGCAGATTTAGTGCACAAATCTGAGGGCAGCTGTCAAGCTTTATGCTTGCTACTAGGGTCTGTGCAGGTCCCTGCCCGTTCAAACACTCCCATCAGCGATTACTTTGGTGCTCCTAACCATGAAGGCTTACCACTGTGGAATTGGCACAAAGGACTGAGGTTGCGTTGATTGCGATCTTCTCAAACACAGGCACAATCGCTGTGCAAACAACTTTCCTTGCACTAACAGCGCATTGTCCGAAGGGAAGAAGCCTGTAGAACGCCACGGGCCAAATGATTTGGTTTTGGCACATTGTACCAAAAAGAAAACGTTTTCGGCTATGTCATCAAATCTTACAACCAATTCGAAAAAGCTTCTCAAACATAACCGCAATTACTCCCAAGGAGAATTTTTTCCAAAATAGTCCACCATGATCTAATCGTACCGGTATGCAAGCGAGGAATGGGCGGCATTTACATCTTGAGCCGCATTGAATCTGCCTTCCATGCGCCACTAAAAGGAGAGATTTCTATAGCTTTATTGGGTTTGGGTTGACTTGTTCAGTAAGGTAGATGTGGCGATGAGCAGGTTAGTAGCTTTTGCTGTTCTAGTCCAGCACTCGACTCTCGTCCATCTACAAATCAACCCAGTCAATCTTGTGCTAAATCGTCCGTCTTTTGATAAATGTCCCAGATGTATGTCCTTATCCGCCTTAAGAAACGCTGCAGATTCCTGCAGGTGATTAGTACATCTATATCCCTATGATGATGATTATTCTTTGATGACGACAGCTTTGATGGTAGTGGTGTTGCAGAGTACTGGCGATAGCATCAAGGGTAGTGGTACCAAATAGATACCATATATACTATTAAATCAAGAAAGCTTTCTTTTACACGGCGATTGGAAAGTCTATCAGAGTTAGTAGTTGATTCATGGATGGGAAGTCGACTAAAGTCGATCTATAGATGACCGGGATTAATTCTTGGACCAGAATATGGTTTTTCAAATGCTAAGCCACCAGGAACACAGGGTTTTCATTTTTAATTACTCGAAAATGGCTCCAATCCAGAATTATATAAGCTGAGTTGGATAGTTGTAGATTAAGCATGCCAAAGTTTCATTGGGAAACCTAGAAAATAACATCTAGGACATCTTTTTGGCGCTTATAAGATGAATAGTAAATGGAGAACCCCCAATGATGACACGTACAGGTTCCTAATCAAGCTCCTCGTACCATTCTGAATTTTACATGCACATCTTGCCATTTATGTATATTGACAAATTGTCTCTATGGCTTCCTCATGCTTGGTGATCGATGCCAAATCGAAGAAACGTTATAGGACGACTTCATGGCCTGTCAGAGAATTTCGATAGACCCTTAGTTATGCACCCGAGGAGTTTAAGTCTCGAAGGCGCTTATAAAATGGGATAGAGAACGTCAACGACTGCACTTCTAATATGCCAAGAACGCGCTTCTTCAACTCCACGCCTCTATTCAATATCTGGAAACTCTCCACATGGCAAAATAGATGGCGCAAAAGAGGCACGAAAATTCTCAAGCAAGTGTTCCTAACCTCTCAGATCCAAATCAAAAGGTCGATTATTTACTTTGATGCGCCTTGTTCATGACGAATAATGGGACTTAGGGTGTAATGTAGTGGCTGAGAGGTATGGGAATTTGATGGAGTAGTCAGTCAATTAGAGAAGGCAAGAACATCGACAATACGGCAATAAAGGCGAACAACAGTTGAGGATTATCTAGTTAGCATCAAGCTATTTGAGAATCCTAAAGACTGTTTTGAGAGGCACACAGTTCCTAAATCTAACAAGGAAAAGAGCGCCGAAAGCTGTGTGTCCGTAAGATAATGTACCAGACCAAGAGATGTCGTAGTTATGTTCCCTCTTCCCCTGCGCTATAAATGCTTTCTAACTACCCATGACCCTACTTACTATGCATTTTCCCAGTATAAATGTAACGGAACACATTCGAACTCCAAACTTAGGTCCATCAATGACGACCTGCATCAACAACCCTATTGCAACCTGACCCAACTTTCTCAACTTCTCTCACTTCGTAGCGGGCTGAATATATCTGCTATACAGACAAATGAAGATCAGTAACATTAACCAAGATCGAGTAAACTATGGAATGAACCCACTATCGATTGCCCCGTGTATTCCTCTGCCTTTCGAATTCAATCGCTGCCCGTCGAGCAGTCATGTACTCAGCTCGCTTGCGAGATCCTGGTCTTTTTCCATTTGGTTATTCATCTTTCTGAGGAGCAAGGGCCGCCTGGCTTTCTCCCCTGCGTACCTTCCTGGAATAAAACCTTCCTCATCGACAACATCATCTGAAGAGGAGAGGTCCTCTTCTCGCTCCCACTCGCTGTCTCCATCTTCTGGCTCATTGCCTTCTCCTTCTCCTTCGTCCTCGTCGTCACCCTCGACGTCGTGTTCTTCCATGTACTTACCGTACGCGGCTAGATCGCGCCTGGCTGGATCTCTCTCTACTTCGTCATCGCTAGAGTATCCGTCTTGCCTGGCAAAGCCATTGATCGTGGAATCTCTGTCCATTTCATCGGCACTAGAATCAGAAGCGTTAGAGGATATATCGATGACCTGAATCCCAGTGACGTGTTGCCTATTCTCCTGGATGGGGCTCTTGGGTGGAGACTCATGATTAGGCACACGACTGTTGCGCTCTTCAATATCATGAAGCTCCTGTCCCTGGCCTCGAAATGCTTGGACTCCCTCCTTATTCGGCACGTCACCGTCTTGCGCTGCATGTTGTCCAATGCCTTCGTCTAGACTGCTTTGGTCCGGTGCGGATAGTGCGCCAGACATGTTGATCGCAAAAGGTTGTGAAGATTTCTCCCTGAAACCAGTTTCGCTGCGCCCAGGGATTACGTTGATGATGTCGAGCGCATTTTCATGAGAGCTCGCGTCTTCTTGAGCCTCGCGGTCATGCTGCATGGCTACCGCAGCAGGAGCCGCTTGCATTTCTCTGGCCAAAGCCGCGTACATTCGCTTCACCTCTCCACCCCCCTGCTCATCCCTTGTCAAAGCCGCGATTCTCTGTTCCTCTTCGCGTATCTTCCGCTCAAGTATCCTATCGTGCTGAGCCATTCTGTCTGCCATCTTCTTGGTAATTTGTGCCTTTGAAGGGATAATGTCATGCAGAGTAAGCGCTCTGGCAGGTCCTTCCCTTGTTCTTCGAGAAGGGACCTGAGGAGCTTCCTCTCTTATTGCTTGCGCTTTGTTCGGGCGCTGCAGGACGTTCTGAACGTCGTTAGCGTTGCAGTCTGGCCAAATCGAACTCAGGCTGAACACCTTTCGAAAAGAGTTAAGGGTCGAGCTGCAATTGCCAATTTCAAGACCTGTTCCAACTCGTCTATAGTCGTCTGCCTCGTCAATCTCGGAGAATGTGTCCTCTTGCCAGTCATCTGAACTACTCTGGTCTCCTTGGCTTGGACTTCTGGCGATCCGGACTCGCCGTCGAGCCTGGGCAAGCTTTGCTTTAGACTTTAGCGGTCGCTGTATCTTTTTCTTTTTGGCAATACGTGTGGCCTTCGTCTTTGGCTTCGCCAACCGCGGCTTCTTCTGCTCTTTGATAGGCCTCGTGATCTTTGTTTTAGGTCTTGCAAGGGGCTGAGTTACTGGTGGCGCCTTTTCCTTCTCACGGCTTTGTTCCGGCTGATTGGCCATCTTCACTCGCTTCAGCGCGACACTTTCATCAGCCCCGATGTTGACCGATGCTCTACGTCTCTTTTTAGTTTTGGGTGTAGGCTCTACGGGCTGCTCAGCTGGCGTTGCCGTGCCTTCTTTACCTTTCTTGGCCATTCTGCGGGTACGGATTCCTTGACTAGTGAGAGCCTCAGGGTCTATGATAGGAGAAGTCTGCCTTCTTTTCTTCGAAGGTCTGCCGTCTTCGTCGCTAACGGGTTCCCAAGTCCAGCGTTTGGTTGATGGTGGGGGTTGAGACATGTTTTGGGTTGGCGTGGCTGCCTGAATTGCCATATCCAGAGGACGTTCTTCGGTCTGGTGTTGATGATGATCTTGGGCGTTAGAAACGTCCTTCGAAATGTTTTCATCACTGTCTGGCACAGAAGTGGTGGGCGTTTCCAGGCCATTCACGCTATGCGACCGGGTAGTAGACATCATTGGGGGATCCGGAGCCGCTTGTGCTTCGATGTGGGAAAGGGAAGCCCAGAAAATCGACGATGTACTAGTTTCAAGCAAAACTAATGTATGAAATCAGTATCGTCTTTTTTGACGATTGCCGAGTACAGGAGCAAGTGGTTCCTTCCGTCACAATAGATTCAGTGAGCGGCAACTTACATTCAGTACTCTTTGATGAGACTATTTGCGACCGCCGTTTCTGCTCAGCTCTACCTGCAGCTACTGCAAGGTTATGACTGACTCAATGTATGCCACTGTCTCCCTTGGCATGTTAGTAAATAGCTATACCTGTTTTTCAACACCTATTGAAGCCTACCTTACGCTCTGGAGTTAAACCTCAGTTACGACGACTTTAAGACTTGGCCAGAATTGTTGCTTGTTTGATTCGGAATCAAATTAAGATGGCTCTGCGAAAGTCTGGAACCTGAGCAGATACACTGCGTCGCTGGCTGGTCGGCGAGAGTGAGACTTGACCACAAGGGTATATGGGTTAGCCGGCAGTGAGAGCGTCCTGGAAGTGACTTCGATGTCCAGATTCTACTGATGCCTGAATTATTATTAGTTGAGATGGGTACTCAGGTTCGTTCTTACGGTGGGAAGAGAGCTGCTTGGCGGCTGTTTTCTTGTGAAACTTGGGTTAGACCGTTTGAGGGGTTCAACCGCCCTGAGCGCTCCGAGAGGGTGGGACAGCTCTCTGCGGAAATTTTTAGCCCATAGATTTCGGTTTGTTCTACAATAGGTAAATCAACCTTGTGAAAGCCAGGTATTGTTTGCACAGCTTTGAATATACTCTGTCCTTGTTGCTGCAGGCAGACGACCGGATGCGCGGGCACCGGAAGGTTCGAAACACTTCTAGGTACTTGGATAGAAAATCATCAGATTTCAGCTAAGCGTAAGCAGCAGCTACACTAATTGTCTCCAAAGCAAAAAGTCCGGGATTATGCTTACAAGATAGCTGCGAAAAAAAGTTGCTGCACGCGTCTCGCTCCATGCCACGTGACTATACGGATGACTAAACGAGCTAAGCTGCTTCGTTGCTGGGGCAACTGAACACACAATAGATACAACCAGAAGCACCACAGTGGGGCATCTTCGTGGAGTAGTCCGGTTCGTAGATTCACTCGCAAACATCTCCCTAGTCTCCCAGAGGAAGAAGCCCGCCATCCAGCTGGTTTTGTCAAGATTATAGGCCCGCGGAGATTGAAGCCTTGTTTTATAGAGACTTGACCAGCCTATCTGCTATTCGAGATGCAAGATACCGTTGGTACGGCTGCTTACGCCACTATCAACAGGGCCAGAAATATCTCAAACCGAGTTCCTACCGTCACATCAAAGATGTGCTAGTATCTAGACCACTCGGGTAGGCTCTCTTGCCCTTATCGCGGGGCAGTTTTTTATGCTTCCCTGCTTCAAATTTGCCAGATCGTTTCGAACACATCATGTTTTCAAAAGGCTTCCCCGATGTTGATAGATGTTTTGGTTTCCCCCCACCGTTTCGAGCCTCAGAATGGATTAATCAAGACTGCAGCAACTACTTACAGCCACAGCTTTTCGATCTCAGGGTTCAAACTCGAACAATTGGCAATCTGAACTTTACAATTTAATTGAAACAGCTATCCCTTGCTGTATTGATCCATGGAGGATCCCTAACTACACGGCACAAACCGTATATGTTATCTTAATCTTGCAACTACCACAAATACGCGTCTCGAGTCGAGGTTCGGTGCATATTGTTGAACCTAACCTTCTCGAAGGACTCAACGCGACGCTCGAGGGCTACTGCAAAACGTAAAAGAGGAGCTTTAAGATGAACAGCTACGTGAATACGTACAGAGACGCGGAATAAGAGTGGATCGCAGGGCGGCTATCTAACCCTACAACCAGCGAAACAGGGAGAGACTGACATACTCCATGCTCCGAAAACACGATGTGAGGCTTACTCAATACGTTGATCTATGAACATAGCTCACGGACGTCTACAACTCATATTCGCAGCCCGTTGAACGGCAACAGTGTCCGTGAAGTTGTTCGGAGCATTCTCTCTTCTTGCAACCTGTATACGGAGCGCCATGGCGACGTACGCGTGCTGCCCCGAGATCGCCCCTTCAATGATATCTTGTTCAGTGCAGAACTAATGGTGGATCCAACGAGCTTAACAATTACTCCCTATGGTATTTTACTTCTTTGCAGAATTTGCTCAGATTCCAGGATCATGATTCAAATCAACTAATGGCCAGTGGTCAGATCTCCTTAGCTCAAACGGCAAGAATTAACAATATGATGGCCGCTGATGAGTACACCTTAAAGGACAGTCCATACGATAGAAAGTCTCCGACGACAAGCTCGAAGTACTAGCTGTCAGATACCGAGGATCCGCCGAAACCCTAATCGCCGAGCTCTGGTCCGTGTCGTCAGATTCTTGTGAGAAATCAATATAAAACTCCAATTCAAGTCTCCCTAGAGGTCAAATCTTCCATTATGGGTGACCAAAGGGTTCAACCGACAGCCGACTCGCCGGAAATTGTTGCGTTCGCTAGCCGCATGTATGACGCTGCACGGAAAGGTGACACAACAATCTTTGAGCAAGCACTGCCGGCAGGTCTTCCGCCTAATATGACCAACGACAAGGGCGATAGCCTGGTATGATCCTTCAGTCTCCTAAGTGCACCCGCCCCGAGCTTCTTAACTTCGCCTTCGACCTTCGACTTCATGCCCTAGCTGTACCGCCATAGTCTCCAGAGACTGTTTACTGACGCTCTGTTCCCACAGCTTATGCTCTCAACCTATCACGGCCATCTGCCTCTCTCCCGAATCCTGATTTCTCACGGCGCTGATCCAAATCGCTTGAACGATCGAGGTCAGTCGCCTCTTGCGGGAGCAGTGTTCAAGGGAGAAGGAGAAATTGTCGACCTATTACTCGAGTCTGGCGCTGATGTCGATTTGGGCAAACCGAGCGCGGCAGAGGCTATAGTGCTCTTCAAGAAAACAGATGAGTATGGGGCAAAGTTCGAGGAGGCCAGAGAAAGATTAAGAAAGAAACGCGATGGTGGCATAGGAGGCATGAAGGGGGCTTTTGAAATGATGTGAGATGTCAATTAAAAATATAGATGAAGTACATAGGAAGCTTGAGCTTTGGAGATCTCATCGAACATGGATAGTCGTGAGCATATGGTATATACAATATCCATGAGCCCCAAGCAATCCTGCATTCTTCGTTTACTCACCAGGCACGCATCAGGTCTATAACATATTATCATCTTTGAAGGATAATCCCGGACCTGGGCTTCACTGACATCAGACTGTGACATGCCGTATATGGCCGTGTCATTCTATCTGACATCGCTTATACTAATGGCGTAGAAATGGGGTATTCAACCCTATAAGCCCCAAGATCTATGCACTCGTTACAGAATAGGACCTTGGGATGCCAGTTACAATCCTAGTATATCCAATCTTCCCCATGGATCTCTCCGTGATCAGCAACATAATCGGAAATGTCTTCCCTGAAAGCTACCAAGGGGTTCGCTAGGAGGCTGGACTGAATTCCCGTATACCACTATTAGCAGGTCGCAGATCAATGCATATATTTCAGCATTCCAGCAGACTGTCCAAACACTCACGGCCTATAATGAGTGCAATGAGTGCACAAAAAGGGATGTTGGGTAATTTGAATTGCGAAAAGCATGGCATGGCACAGTGTTCACTTGGCAACTCATATTCAAAGCTTCACCACAGTAAGTTCGCTGCTGGCTTTCAATGCTTGCACTTAGGTTGGAGAAGCAAGCGTGCATATACTGCCTTGCATATAACTAAGATAGAACAAACAGAGATCACCTGCAACCCTCTAGCGACTTATTCCAATACCTTTGCGCGATCCATTTAACAACCCCAGCTCATAACTACCATTTATGAGCCACCTTCTTATCATACCGCCATTTGAGTTCCGCGTCTGTCAATATATCAGCGGCCTGTCCCACCGCTGCGGCAACCTCATAAGCCTTCGCTTTCTCTCCCTCCGATATGTCTGGCTTGACACATTTGTCTGGATGGACCTCTACACGCTTCAATTTAGCAGCCCTCCTAATTTCGTCGGGTGCAGCAAAGAAAGAGACACCAAGCATGGCGTAGTAATTCGGCAGGTCTTCCTCCTCTTCTTCGATGGTTGAAAAGACTTTCGAACGAGCCTTTTCGTAGCGAGGCTCTTTCTTATACTTGTTGCTTCGGCTGTTGTCTTCGTTACGGTGGCGGCTGCTAGCCTTGTAATCCGACTCACACTTGCTGCTTCGGCTGTTGTCTTCGTTACAGTGGCGGCTGCTGGCCTTGTAATCCGACTCATACTTGCGGCTTCGACCACTGTCACTGTTACAAGGATTCTGGTTGCTCGTGCGATCGGATTCGTGCTTATTGCTTCGACCGTAGTCCCTGTCACGACGGCTGCTCCTGACATTTGTATACGGCTCGTAGTCACCTTTCCGGCTCCGAACATCGCTATACTGGCTGCGACTGGTCTTGTGCCCTGATTGGAATTTAGCCTGGCTGCTATTCTTGTCGCAGCGGTGCTTACTGCTTTTGTGGTCTGACTCTTCGCCACTTGAGTATGAGTGCGAACGTTGACCTTGCGGACGGCTGGGTTTGCTGTTGTAACCCCATTGCCCGTACTTGCGATCGGAGTTCCTCGGTCTTGAGTACTGTGGAGGTCGAGAATCGCGATTCGGGGGATCACGAACACTGCGGTGTGAGTCTGTTATCTTTCTATGGTAATGATTTCTTGGTGCTTCAGGTTCCTCCATGCGTAGGGAGCCAATGGTCTCCGTCACTTGTTCCACATATGACCAGCTCGTTTGTCTTGTTGTTCTCGAGCGGAAGACATAGTCGGCAGTCTGACCGTGTCGAACAGACCAGGTCGTGGTTTCACTGCTCTTATATGCGTAAGCGAAGCTCCGATTATGTGCATCCAGAGTTGCGTCAGTGGGAATGTACTGGGGCGATCTATGGGGGAACGACATATTCTTATTGCAGGGTAGCAAAGGCAATAGGGAAATGCTTCCTGTACGTTGCTCCTGGGTTGTTTTCGGGTTTCTGTTTCTAGGTTTCGAGGGATAGGTGTGGCTGTCCGGGAGAAATTCGTTTGATCTTTATAGCACAGCAGCTTCTCGCGGATGACAATCTTTTGTCTTTCATTCAATTGTGCAACAATGAAAGAATTACACAATGCTCAAGAGATGTCGTGTGAAGGAACCGACATATTGCCATTGTTTACGCTCCACGGACAATGACATGGTCACATAAGGGCCGTTGATGAAAGCATTGATAAAGGCCTTGGTTGCCGAGCAGCGGCGATCGAAATGCTCTTGGACATCAAATCTCTGTGCCAGTGGACTGAAGCAAGCAATCTAAGTTATCATGGTCAATTCGTATTTCATAGACAATAACGCATTGGGTTTCCCTTTCGATCAACGAAGGCCTGTCATGCTTTTCAAGGAAGCAACGATTCCAAGCATAAAAACGCATTCAGCTTAGCAATATTCGTGATTGCAGAAGATCATTTATCCAAAGCTAAGTTTGTGTTGCAATGAGGAGGTAACATTATGGAGCCTCATCCCTGTGGAAAATTGGAACAAGATCAAAAACCACGCTGAGAAAAATTGGAACGATTAGTATCAATCGGCGCCCGCGAATATCATTTACGCCCGAAACCCTTACGAAAAGAGATTAAACTCAAAAGGTAGGGCTACATCTTACGGAGTGGAGCGAGGAAGAAGGAACAATCAGAGGTAGCCATGCTTGCCTCAGCTCCTCAGACGTGTGTCCCAGTTTTGGTGGGGAGAATGGTGTGAGGAACTGAGGCAAAGCCGTAGGGCACAGCAGATATGATGGGACGGTTCTAGCCTTAGCTTTGCCGTTCGGCCGCTCTTTAGCTATCGCCCCTCCCACATACGGACCGTAATGACACCAAAAGTCTTGATTTACGCTAAGCCATTATTGAAAAATGCTAACCCTAACTTAATGATCCCCTGAAGGGTGCTGGGAACTTAGGGGTCTTCAGGGGCCTTGAAATCAATGTTTTAGTGGCCATCTATGGGTTTACTGGATCCTAAAGCCCTTGTTCAGAGGATATTGTTGGGCTAAGAGCCCGCTATCTTTTACGCCTGAGCGGCAGTTGTTTAGGCATCCCCTTTAGGAGATTCTGCTAGGGCTGAGGCCTTGGCACAAATCAAGACCATTCCGTAGCTGGACCGCCAAGCTAAAGGACTATCTTATTCATACTACAGCATCAGGCCCCCAGCTATGGTGGAATTATGCCGTCTGGGCACCAGCCATTCACATTAGACCGAACGACGTTAACGATGGCGTAGCAGGAGGACTGTTACGTACTCCGTGCAGCGAACAAGATGCTCGTCCCACAGCGCGACCTCTTTCAGTTTCTATCAAGTTTGTCATTTTCTTAAAATGAGTGGAAGAAATGAAAATGGATTGGCGAATTCTTAGGCAGTCTCTTTCGGGACTCCGACCAACGCTACGGCGTGTGCCTCCGGGAATAACCTTTTCGCTCACCGCCGCACAGAAATACTGTACGAAGTAGTTCTTGCGACAGCATTGATAAGACTTGACGTCAGATGCTTCAACGATTTGAGTGGTCTTGCATTGCTCCTCTGACGCTAAGGGACGGGAGGTCTGTTATGTTTCGTTTCTTCTCTGCTACGCCTTCCGGCCGTAAGCACTTGTCCAATATCAGGCCTTAGGCAATCTTGACCGCCAATGGCTGGACGAGGCTTTCGGCTAACCCACGTTGACTGGCCTAGATCTGCAGATCTAAGGTCATGTTTCCCCTCGTTCCTCTGCGGGTTATATTGCGTTACTGTCCCTTAACCAATCTACACTCAGCCGTGTGTGTCTCATATCATCACCTGCTTCCTAATGTCCATGGCTTGAGATGGCTGGCGACGTGCCTGATAATGTTCCGAGTCGAGCTCACGGCATCATCGTTGCTGCCATTGTCTGTTCTTGCTTTTCTACTTTGTTTGTAGCTGTTCGAATATGGACAAGGGCAGTCATCAATCGTGCGGTGGGGTGGGATGATTGTATATCGCCTTATCTCCTCCCCAATGAGGACCAGCTAACACCTCATAGATGCAGCTGTCATTACACTGGTATTGCTCTGAATCTGGACAATGTTTAGCAATAATTACTGACATATAGTCCTTAAGCCATTCACCATAGCCTATGGGGTCCTTCTTGGCATATGTAAGACATCGCTGTCTGACAAAAGCGATAGAATACTGAAGTCTGTACAGCAACACGCCATGGGATGGGTCTGCACACCTGGGAGATTTCTCCGTCCTTAAAGATTCAGTATTCCAAGGTACGACGCGTATATCCGTCCCCAACAACATACTGCAAGCTGAACACCGCCTATGCAGTGGATTTTCGTATCATCTTGCTTGTACTGGGTCGCCTTACTGGGCTACAAATTCTCAATTCTTCTACTTTATCTACGCATCTTCAATATCAGCAGGACCTTCAAATACGTGACATGGGCCACTATGTTCTTTGTCTTTGGATATCTATTTTGTAATTTCTTAACGCTCACCTTCGGCTGCACGCCAACTGGAAAGTATTGGAACCCGGCATTCACTGGCCATTGCATTAACGAAATCCAATCCGACTATGCATACGGATCGATGAACTTCATCTCTGATCTAATCATGTTCATTCTACCACTTCCCATGATCTGGAAGCTGCAACTTTCTCGAAGGCAAAAGGTCGGCGTCTCTGTCATACTCATGGCAGGATCAGTGTAAGTCATGGACCGAGGAGACAGCTAAAGAACGACTGAAAATTGTCAAACTAACGCACTCTGCTGTAGGAATTGGGTTGTGGCGATAGTACGCTTCGCTTGGGCTGTGGAAGATCTCACCGCTGCAGACCGAACTTGGCTTGCCGCGAGGACCTTTCTGTGGAGGTAAGAAATTCGTTGACTTCATGATTTGCTATACTGATAAGCCGCAGTATCCTTGAAGTCAACACGGGCCTCATCTGCGGTTGCGTGCCTGTCTTAAATTCGTTCTTCAACCAAATCCTTCCCAAGAATTGGCTAGACAAAACGATGAGCCAATTCAAAACCAAGTCAAGTAGGAATGGGGGTATGGATGGTACTGAAAACAACAAAGTCAATCAAAAGGCTTTCGTCGAGTTGGAGCGAGGAGAGAGCGACAGCGGCAAGAATCTGGTTAGATTAGGCCATGTGGACTTCAAGATGGAACAGAGAGCTAGTGATGAAGACTATCAGTATGATGCTACTTGAGAGCTGAGGCAGTCCGGGGGGCCGCAAGTTCTTCAACGTAACTTTTTACAGCGTGTACTTTGTAGTTTCAATACAATAGTTCAGGTCACTGCAGCAATACTTTAACATAGGATTCTGGAAGAAGTTATAGTTCCTGACCACCGATGATTTCAAGATATTACCTCCTGTCTATGCATTTCTATGCGCCAGTTGTCCATCTCTTTGGGTACTCTGTCCTAAAACGTACTAGCGTATATTTATTGGCCGTCAATTTTGAGAGCTCGGAGCTCTGTCTGCCTCAACTTCCATCCGCTACCAGGACTATCTGCATCTCCTTTCAATTATGCCTGCTACCACTGCTGAAACCCTATCCTTGGTATCTCGTACCGTTTCCGTTGCCCCCCTCGTCCTCCTCTCCGCAGCAGATCACTTCGGCAGGTCAGGCAAAGGCAAAAAGCGAGTCGTAGGCGTATTATTAGGACAGAACGATGGCAAGAACGTGAGGGTCTCAAACAGCTTTGCTAGTACAGTCAACCTATCGTCTCTATGCTTGTCGAGTCAAATGCTTACGATTGCTTCTTTCAGTCCCCTTTGAAGAAGATGGCACGGATCCATCAGTATGGTTCCTCGACCATAACTATGTTGAAAGCATGAACGACATGTTTAAGAAAGTCAACGCCCGCGAAAAATTAATAGGATGGTACCACTCCGGTCCTAAACTTCGAGCCTCGGATCTCGAGATAAATGAGTTGTTCAAACGCTACACACCAAACCCTCTCCTCGTCATCATAGATGTCCAACCTAAAGAAGTCGGCGTACCTACCGACGCCTACTTCGCAGTAGAAGAGATAAAAGATGTAACCCCCCCCTTCTCTTCCCCTCCACATTACACTGCCGCTCCCCCATGCTGACAGCTTCCTTGTCATTCCCCAGGACGGCACCACAACAACCAAAACCTTCATGCACACCCCCTCCATAATCGAAGCCGAAGAAGCCGAAGAAATAGGCGTCGAGCACCTTCTCCGCGACATCCGCGACGTAGCAGTCGGCACCCTCTCCACACGCATAACCTCCCAACTCCAATCCCTCCAAGGCCTCCACCTCCGCCTCCGCGACATCGGCACCTACCTCCAAAAAGTCATCGACAAAGAACTCCCCGTCAACCACGCCATCCTCGGCAACCTCCAAGACGTCTTCAATCTCCTCCCCAACCTCAGCAACCCCACCGCCCTCACACCCTCCGAAGCAGTCGCCATGACGAATGGATCATCAGCAACCGAAGGAACAGCGAGGAAATTAGAAGCGAATAACGGGAACTCCGAACTTGCAAGAGCGATGAGTGTGAAAACGAATGATCAGCTGATGGCGATTTATTTGAGTAGTTTGATAAGAGCGATTACGGCATTTCATGATTTGATTGAGAATAAGATACAGAATCGGCAGCAGCAGGAGGAGAAGGATGCGAAGAAGGAGGAGGGTGAGGCTGCGGGGGGGAAGAATGGGGAGGGGAAGAAGGCGAATGGGGTGAATGGGGAGGTGGAAGAGGGGGGGAAGGGCGAGGAGAAGAAGGAGAAGGAGAAGGAGGCGGATAAGAAGAGGTGATGCTTAGGTGGTGGGGTGGGCGATATCAATAGCATAGACAGGCATCTGGGTGGGCTATACGTAGCGCTTTATAGCAGCGTAGCCTTGGAATTGTATAATAATATCCAATTCGGTATCTATCTACGATACTCTATAACAAAAAGCGTTACATTTACCCCCTTAGATGTCTCTTCCCCACCCCCCCTCAAAGACTAACCGGATACTCCGTCGTCTCAATCTTCTCCGGATACTTCACACCACCCTGTTTTCTAACCTCGTCCATCGTTTCCATAATAACAACACTCTCCTCCCACCCCATCCCCTCACTCTCCAACTTCCCATCCCTCACACACCTCGCACACTCATCTGCCTCCCAAAACATTCCCTGCCCCGGAATCGGACAATCATACTCTTTCACCTTCGGATTCTGCCCCTGCCTCACCCGCTGCGGATCTATATCCTCTTCCGCCGGGATGAACCTGTAATGCGTAGGCCGGAACGCCGGCCCACTGACCTGAATCTCCCCTTTGGTGCCTTGTATGCGAATAGCGGGACCGGAGGTGTAATGTCCGTCTGGGTCGGTAGCGACGCGGAAATTTGTCAATGCAATACCGTGCGCAGTGTGCTTGCCGTGTGGGGCGGAAGGGAAGGAGAGAATCATGGAGGTTTTCTCGTCGGCGCCAGTGGTGTATCTTTCGATGGATGCGGCGACGGTTGGAGGTTTGCGCTGGGAGGCAGGGACGGTGTGGTAGATAGTTTGGAAACACCATGTTAGGGGGTAGATGCCGACTGCGTCAAGACGGGTAAGCACTAAGACTTTGAGGGAGAGTTGGGAGTTACGCAAGGGACTCACGATCCAACAGGGCTCCACCGGCGAGATCCATATTCACCATCCTGTGCTTTGCACCGTCCGCGCCCCACGTGTTTTCAACGTCTTGGCCGAAGCTAAGGTCTGCAATTACGCGGTGGACAGAGCCGATTGTGCCATCTTCTATCAGTTTCCTGATCTGAATGCTTAGGGGAAAGAATCTGGTCCAGACTGCCTCCATAAGGAACAACTTCTTCTCTTTCGCGGTTTCGACCAATTTCTTCGCCTGCGCTGCGTTGACGGTAAAAGCCTTTTCACACAACACGTGCTTACCATTGAGTAGGCACAACATCGTGTTCTGGTAGTGATGGGAGTGGGGAGTAGCGACATAGATGATGTCGACATCAGGATCTTTGACCAGCTCCTCGTAGGAACCATAGGCTTTGGCTGAGGAGGGACATTTGCAGGTCTCGAGGAACTGTTTGGCGCGAGAAGCAGACGACGAGGATGCAGCAGCGGCGACGGCATGTTTGACATCGGACACTTGACGAGTAGAGGGATCAAGCATAAGATCTTTCGTAAACTTTTCGGCAATGCCTCCAGTTGCTGGTTTCCATGTTAGTGTCCGTTTGAGGAACAGCATTGAGGAAATATTGGGGGAATTCGCATACCTAGGATACCCCAGCGTATGGTATATGGGGACGACATAGTGATAGAGCAATTGATAGGTGAAAGAGTGAAAGAATGCTGGTTTGCAACTGCGACATATTTGCCGATGTATATTGGAGATCATCCTAAGCGTTCTCTTGCGGGGCTCGTGGGGTAAAAGTAGACGTCACAAGCCTAGAAGTGTGTTGTTGGAGGCCGGTTAGGAGCTTTGCACTTTAGCCTAAAACCTTCGAAAACCTTCCATTGAGGTCCCGCTTCACGTCGAGAGCCTTGCGGACATTGTTGTTGTCGACCTTCTGCCATAACGTGTGGAAGGGTTGCGCTGTCGCAGGAATTAGTGTAGTTCTGCGGCGGTCGCCCAGACAAGTGTGAAAGAGAAAGTGGAGCCGAGACTGCCACTTTCCTGAGCAAGACGCCCAACCACCCCCACGAATCCTGGCCACAATAACCGTGCACCCGTCCGAGATTCTCAATTTTCTGTGGGGCGTCGAATGGATGCCTTTCTGCTATTCGCGAACAGCGATGTGCCCTTCCAGAGGCACCTGCTGGCTAATGGGGCTCCCTTTCCTTCGAAGGAGCACTGCGCCAACGTGTCTCTGATTTTGACGCCTCCTTGAAGCCAAAACAGAACATGCCAAGAACATTGACTAACCATCCCAGGACGATTGCGACTTTTCGAGATTCTGCGGCCAATGTGGCAACCCTAAAAGTTGTGCCATTGGCTCCTTCCACTGGTTTCCCTCCAGTGCATCCATCTCTGCGTTCCTCGCCTCCACAAAGATCGACTGATTCCACCACTGTGGCTCTTTCGCCCCTCTTGCCTTGAGAAGCAAACCGGTGCATATGATATCAGGTCTCGAAGCCAGGCATTGGTTCGCTGATCTCGTCTTCAGTCTTCTGTCCATGTAATTTAGTGAGAAAATCATGGAGACATAGCTGGATTCATAGTTTGCTCTGAGTTCCTCTTCGATATTATCGCTATCCGCTTCCGCGATCTTCCCGTTCCACTCCACAGACTGGTGCTCCATGCCCGCTTTCAACCACGCAGCTAGTGCTTCTGATGGGACATCCATCAACAAAAGAGCCAGTTCGGTCGCGGCATCTACATAAGCGTCTCCTAGAGTGCCATACTGGGCTTTGAGAGTGCTCATGTAGTAGCTTCGGAGGACTTTGTTGGGGCGGGGAGCCCAGGTTCCGGAGTCTTCCATGCTGGTAGAGACAGGTCTAGACATGTTAAAAACTAAGTTCTTCGGCTGAAGTCCTTTATTACGGCCAAGTATACCCATTGCTAGGCAGAGACCATCACCGACATATCCGTCTGCTGTGAAAGGACGGGACTGAAGGAGGTTGCTTGGCATGCTTGAGGTTGCTCTCGAGACACGTCGCCGAAATCCTTGCTGCTCACCCCACTGTAGCGACACACTCTTTGGATCTTCTTCACCAGTGCTGTAAATAAATCTTGCCGGATATCTGGCTTCAAATTCGAGAGACTTGGAATCTTTATCAATGTTCCTAAGGATGTCGGTAGGGTCTTCCGGAATACCTTGAACAGGCCACAATCGCCAGCCATACCAATCTGAGGGAGTACTGTAAATGTTACCAAGAGGCACCTCCCGCACTAACTTCGCCCACTGCGTCCTATCACCGCAGAAGACGGCTTTCGATGCCTGAATGCTCGTCCTGTTACTTCCAGTCCAGGCAAGCCACCGATTTTCAAGAAAACGGCGACTTCGCCAAGCAGGGATCATGTACTGTACGATAGTGAGGAAGGTGGCAGTAGAAAGCGCCAGGATCCCTATAGCCTCGTTGTTATTACCGGCGAGGAAGGAAAGTATGATAAGAACAAGGGATGCTAGCAGTAAGGCTGAGACAACAGTCCACCACCAGTGCTCGATCCTTGCTATACGGAAGCGGAAGGTCCAGTAATTAGAGGATTCTGACATGAAAGCTAGTGCAGTAACAAGCCCTTGTAAGAATGCGGTTAGGACTGCGAGTCCCGTGGATGACCAAAGGAAGGCATTCTGTGCGCGCTGACTGACGTGGTATAGCGCCTGATCGACCGGCGCTGCTAAACATGCTGAGCTAAGGACCAGGTACCACGCGAATATCGTCTTCATGATTTTCGGTTTTCGAGGGAGGAATCGCCACCCAGAGTTATATTAAAATATACCAGTCAACACTGATAGGCTTGGTGCCAGTAGAGAAGCCTATACCTACTTGACAACTTGACTTCAAAGTGCTGATTGGAGAGTATATGCGGGAGCTGGAGCCTGACTTGTGAGCTATCGTGGTTGAGGTGGAAAATGGTCAGCTCTTCAAATAGAAGTTACCAGAGCAGAGCCTCAAAGCACGTCTGGGCGCCAGGACTATCTGTAAGGACGCGGAATATTCCAGCAGGCGTTTCAAAAAGAAATGTGCGCATGCTTATCACCTGCATCCACGTAAACCATCTGAGAACGGTATGGCAAGATTAAGCGCCATAGGTGTGGATGGGATACATTAGCCGTAAGTAACATGGCTCGAACACCACGAAGTCACGAGCTTCGGAGCAAGATCGTCGATTTGGCAGAGACTTGGCGAAGAAGTGGATGCAAATGCGTTTGTTATAAACGCAAGATTAGGTGAAAGTGGAAACGAGGCTGTGCGCCACCTTGTTCTAGCCTTCAGCTTGGCATGCAGAAGACACCACGTGTCTGCTGTTTGTGGTAATAATTCCAGGTCTTGGCTGTCACTGATAGGTTATTCACCCTACCTGTGGAAATTGGCGGCTCCGAATATGATGTTTTTGAGGTCAGCACTGATGGGCCGTCATGAAATACCCTCACAGCATGTTGGTAGCACCGAGTATCACAGCCTCCCGAGCGAAGGCAATATCAGACAGCCAACCATAGGGTGTAAGCAACAGCACATGATCAAATATTCAACTTATGTCCACCGAGGGTCGTGAAAGAACTTATACACCTAGTGTATTTTCAGACAATGGCGTCTACGAGTGCCATTACACGTGAGCCATACTGCTCTAGCTCCTCTGCTATACTCTGAGTGGCCCAAACTTCGTGAGCCCAAGGTGACTTTTCCGCACCTTCAGAAGCACAAAGTGCGTCATATACCAACAATTCCGGCCGTAGACGCAGACCAGGGCGATGCAAGCTGAGACTAACAAGCATCGCAGCATAGTGACCTCGATACAGCCTCGCTAGATCCTGTAAGGAAGCACCATTATCCGCAGCTTTTCGGTTCAATTCAAGATCTTGATGCTCCATCCGTCCCCGTAGCCAGTCCTCAGTTATATGGGTTGGAACGTCAGCCAAGAGCAACGCCAATTCCGTCGCAGCAGAGACATACGAATCTCCGAGTAATGAAAAAGCCCTTGTGAACTCCTTCCGGTACAAACCTCGTAGTGTCTTCGAAGGACGCGGCCAGAAAGCGCTATTTTCCTCGAAGACTCGGAAAGAGAGCTTCTTCTCGAGGTTGCAGACCAACGATGCTGGCTCGAGACCTTTGTTTCGCGCTAAGATCCCATGTGCTAGACAAATAGGCCTACCGTCTACGCCTTGCCCTAGCCTCGGCCATACCTTGAGCAGAGCGCGAGGGACAGCAATAATACCACGACTACACCTGGCTCGAAACCCTGAACATTCGCCCCACAGGAGCGAGATAGATTGATTTGATTGTGCTGGGCGATAGACAAACTGCTTCTCGCCACTCCTTGGAGTCCACGAGCTATTGCTTTCAGCAGCCCTCGCCTTCAGCAAGTCAGTTGCATCAGAGGCGACTCCAACCTTGAAAGGTGAGGCGTATTCCACGTATGCTTCAACAGGATGGGAGTGCCGCCGAGTCGCCAATGAAGACTCCAGCGTTTCCCAATCCTCCCGATCACCAATGTAACAAGATAAAGCGGGAGGAATGCCTGTCCTGCTTGGGCCCGACCAAGCCTGCCACCGAAGCTTTCGATAATCTCGAGAAATGATCAGATCCCAAGAGTAGAAGCCTGAAACGCAACAAGCAAGGATGGAGGCCACGACTTGCCACAGTATTTGGTGTCTCAGGATTGCTTGTGGGAGATCCCAGCAGACCTCTAGTACAGAGCAGAGTATAAGAGCGTAGAGCGGTATAAGGATATGTTCGTATGTCAAAGATAAGCGTAGACACAGCGTCCAGTAATTGCGTTTCTCGAGGATGTGCAGCACCTTCCACGCCAGCACCACGGCGATCAAACTTAAGATGACAACGCTTAATAACATGATCAATAACGTAAAGTACAAGGGAGGCTTTTGCTCTTGAGAATGATCATGCAGACGATGAGCATAACCAAGCAATGCGGGGTCAGCTGCATGCCGAGCTAGCTTCTTTAGACCTCTGGAGCATAATTACTTGAGGCCTCTCGTATTGTTCATAATCCACTTCACCTCCTACGATGAGTATGTTCTCATGTTAACATGATCATCTAGTGATGTAAGTACGATTGATGGACTCTTCAGTGCTACTACTCAGCACTCTACATATGTTACGGTTGTTGTACAAGGTTATGCAAGATGGCGAAAAGTCTTTCCATTGATTATGACCTGAACTTGCATTCTAAACTAGAAAAGGATGCACCAAAACTCTTACTCTGAATTGAGTAAAGAGACATGCCTGAAGCCTAGTATGTCCCAATAAAAGTAGTATACATGCCAATAGCATGTTGATAGTAGAGAGAAAGGTTTTTAAGAAGGCAGAAGGAGACTTTCAACAAGCACGCAAATATCGCTTCACAAGAATTCATGCCTTGATAGCCTTCGCATTATTCGCTGTGATATCAGAACCCTGTACGCCAATCAGCAAGACTTTCATTGAATGTATGAATAGAATCAGATACTGACCGCTGCTTTCCGTTTCCCTAATACACTATCCGGCGTATTTATCCTTAAAGGTGTACTTTCCCCATCTTTCTTTACCTCAGCATGACAGCTGGCATGGTAGACTCTGCTACCGATTTTGATCGCATCCATCCACACAAAGTCTTGCGCTTCATCATTCCACACCGTGTCAAACCTCTCCTGGCAGATTGGACAAGGCTGGTTAGCGAGAGCAGGGTCAGAAGGAGAGGGAATATGCTTTTTCTTTGGATCAGCTGCCGCAAGGGAGGCAGCTAATGCGGCTTTGACTGCGGTGGAGGAAGCATCTGTGAGAGGAGCATCTTCGGGGTTGTCACGGGACTTGATCCATTCCTAGCACAAGAATCAACCACTGCATATTGAATTCGAGCTCTAATACTTACCAGTTCGTCGACATACCAACTCCGGCTCTGGCCCCTTTTCGCTGATTCCCCCATGCGCTGGTTTGTCCGAAAGTGCCAGTCTAAATGCCGGGCCTTCTTTTCTCGGCCTTCATCTGTAGCCAAAAATCGTCTACCGCATGTCGAGCACTGATTAGGTCGGCCTTCGTACAGCGCCGAAATCAGATGTGGTCGAGGCCTGGAAACGTTAGTCGCTACTTGCAGGATTAAAGACAAGAAAACATGCCTTTTAAGTGAAGCCGAGGTAAGCTCGACATCATTTATCAAAGAAGGGCGTACCAAGCTCGCGGGGAGTATAGGAGGGGTATTCGTGGCAGACGAGGGGTACCCTAATGACCCATTGGTGGGTGTGTTGGAGTTACTCGGCAGTATATTATTTGCTCTTAGCATTGCCAGCAAATCGCTACCTGGCACAGAAGGTGCTGGCGGGCCTGCAACGGGCGTTTGTTGCGTTTGCGATAAACTCGCATGCGCTATGGGGGGCGTTGAAGTGTTTTGTTGAGCTTTTGCAATTATATCCGCTAGGTTCCTTGAGGAGAGTAGGGCTTGGAGATCATTTGTCTGTGGTGGAGGGAGCTGGGCTGGGGGTTGTTGTGGACGAAGTGGCTGATGGGGAGGGATATGAGGCGGAGGTACATATGGCGGTGGGACTGAGGTAGGCTTCGAAGCGGTAGAGAGCTGTGCAACTTGGTCTCTGATAGCCTGGAGTTCGTGGGGAGGAAGTTGTTGCTTCTCCAAAATGATCTGCAGATCGACCAGAGCTTTTAACCGGTCGCGAAGGGTGTTATCGAAGGTATTCGCCGCAAATTCTGCTTTAGTCCTCCCAATTAGATCTGCAATATCTTTCTTCAACGAGTCGAGATTCTGAGTAGGTAGCATATGCTGGGGATAACCCGCAGGTTGCGGATAAGGCTGCTGAAAGCCTTGCTGTTGGTAAGGCTGTTGGGGCTGCTGTGGAGGTACGTATTGGGATTGTGGAGGATAAAGTGAATGTGGCTTCTCTACTTATGAGTAACGTTACTTTGCAGATTGGGGCATTTTCACCTACCTGAAAGTGACCGTTGGGCATTGGAACACTGCGTTGAGCTTGAGGATAGCCCTGTTGAGGTGGGGGATAGTATACACCATGGGCTTGAGGAGGAGTTGGAGTATGCCGCCATTGCGTATTTGGCGTTGCCTGTGGCCTTCCACGCATCATTTCCTGTTGTGCCCGGTTTTGATATTGCTGTTGTTGTTGAAGAGCAGCTGTACGAGCCTTGAGCAACGCACTCTCGATTGGCTTGATAGTCTCGGGGGGAAAGACGGGCTTTGTATCCAGAGATCCGGGCACTGGTTCTTTCCATGTTTTCAGCATCTCATCCAATTTCCTGCGCACCTGGATGCTGACCAAGCTGTAGGCGTTCATGAATGTAGTATAGAGGTTTCGACCAAGGATGATCGTGTAAGGCGTTCCCACGTTTTTTACAACCGAATCGAGGACATACAATGCCGGGAGTTTCCGATCTGGGGATGTCTACGAAGCTATCAGTAACTCTCTTGGCAAGTATTGTTCGATTTCCTGGGTTCCGTTGTACCGCCGCTGTCATTTGGTTATGAGCATATTGCACTTACATTCTTGATGTGATTCTCCAAAACCCTTGATATTGCCAGGGCGTGCTCTGTGTTCTCTTTTGCAATTACTGTTAGATTGCTGATCTCATATCTCGAATTGGCAGTCAGATCCTCGAGGGCTTTTTTGTAATCTTCAGCGACTTCATCGGATGGAAGTCCAACAGACATACTTGGGGCCAGATGTTGATTGAGGTCTTTGACAGAGGTGGATGAGCTTGAAGGGTTAGAAGGAGACACAGAAATGGAACAGACGTCTTTCTGGAGGGGTGAGTGGTATTTGTGATAGTCCTTGCACAATGCGCTACTGATGGATGCCTTTTCTTGCGACAACAGTGCGACGACAATAGAAAGGCCGGGACCTCAATGAAGCTTTTGCACGACACAATCACGGAACTTGTTGGAGTCACTGCTAGCTATTGTTCAACACCAAGCAGAAATGCCTGACTTGCTAAAGCCGCCCTCCACTACCAGTGTGTCTCTTCAGCCTCGAACCCCGTTCCCTCCAACTTTCCTCAAGTAGATGCTCACAAACCCCCCAAGCACCCACCTATAAGAACATGAATGTTATCGTGAATGGATTGTAGTATGGTGTTGGAAAAGAGGGCGGTGGCTGAATCGTTGAGTCTCCGGTGTAGCAAGTTGCAGGTGTGCTGGATGAACAAAGACTAGGCGATGGAGCGATAGTAAAGATTGAGCTGTTCGGAAGCGGTGATTGCTTAATAAGCTCACTAGTGCAAACACGTCTTGGCGCTTGATACGTCAGGTGACAGGTATTCCGCCTCTTTAATACCTTCTTCTATTCCCTAGAAATGACCTGATCTCCATACCTTCCACCGCTCCTTCATAATTATCATGAATTTGAGCTGGCTTCTCGCGCTCCTTGGCGCTTTGGCAATTGGCGTCAACGGCCTTGCACCACAAAGACAAGTCTTGATCACCTATCCCAGCGACACACCTCAAGCCACTCTCAACGAATACAGGAACGCAATAGTTGCTGCAGGCGGTGAGATCTTGCACGAGTTTAGTCTTATCAAGTATGGATTTTGGTACAAACCCATGAAAACTAGGAGCTGAATGGATGTTGTAGGGGTTTCATAGCCAAAGCATCCACGGAAGCTATCGATACAGTCCACTCGCTATCCCATGACTACCCGCCAACAATCGAGGATGATCAGACGGTGACGACTCAAGAGCAAGGAAATTGACGGTCTCTGCAAATTTATCATATAAGGGGTGTTTGGGAGGCGGCCGGCGCAAGATCAGATGACAGGTACTCTACAGACAGAGGGTGGTTTTTACGGTTACTTGATGCTCTCATCTTGAATTAATGCGGTCAAGTTGTCATGCCGAAACGCTTAAATTGGACATTGGGCGTTAAGACACATTCCCAGCGTGGCTGTTGGGTCGGTTTGGCGCATGCATAGAGTAGTAGATAACCATAGCGATGTAGAGCGCAATCGTTGATATTACTTACTGCTCGCTAACGCATTAATTTCTCTCACAGACCTCGGGATTTTCTCGAGAGATGGCGTGTGAATTACGTTGGCTAAGCTTAGACTATAAACATAGATGATCTGGATGCTCACGGAATATTGTATTCGTACTTTCATGAAGTGACTTTGTTCTCACACAATCCACAAGTTGTAAGTTTGTTCGAAGATAACGGCCTTTATCAATTCAATGCACTAGCGGAACTTTGAAAGGCCGATGCCGTCGAGGACAAGGATGCCGAGTGTTGCCTTTGTTCAACACCGCGTCTTCAACAAAGCCCATTTATTTCTACGCTCCATGCTTCCAGCGCTCCGCCAAAATGCTATATAGCTTTTCCTATGCTCCCATAGATACGAATCTGATCGTAAGACGTTCCAGAAGACGCCATGGCAGTGAATGGGACCGTCCCCCCCGGTACGGAAGCTGCGTTGGTGGAATGGGTAAGTCGCGCCCTCCTGTCTAGCAGCAAACATTGCACTAACGGTATTCAGGTCAACTCTTTTCCCCTATCAGATCGCGTGGAGTCGCTGAGAGAGATGAACGACGGGCGGGCAATCTGGGAGATGCTCCGTAAGTGCTCCACCCTTCCTTGAATTAAGTTGGATGCTAATAAATTACCCTAGGTACAATTAACAAAGATAATTTTGTCGGTGAGCTTCCAAGCAACAAGCAGTCAGACTATGCGAGGCAGCAGAATTGTGAGTCCTTGAAGATTGATATGGAATGAAATTTGGATGTGAAGCTAACTCATTCTAGTGCTATTCATATACGGGCAGCTGGTTTCATACCTTAATGGGCAAGATGCGAGATACAGGGGTTTCTCGGACTACGAGCTCAAAAAAATTGCTACAGGCGAGTCTAACTCGTCCATCCTAAAGGTATGTTTGGAACTCCGTCAACGGCAGCAATGATGGCTAATGGTGCAATGCAGTTCCTAAAGCTTGTCCTTCTAGTCGTCATAAGTCCACCAAACCACGAGATAATTAGCAAGATACCACAACTACCCTCTCCCACACCCCTTATCTTGCAGGCTCTCTTTGAGGAGATAGATCCTGCTCGACCACCGTCTGAGGACGGAGACGCACCAGATACCAGCGATCTCGATTCCGGACGAGAAAGCTCGAAAGGAAGCGTATTTTCTTCCCCAACAAGAAGAAAAGATCGAGAACTACTACTCGAAGAAAAATTGGCACTTGTCAACGCACAGCTGACTCGACGCGAGGCCGAAGTTGAGGATCTGAAGGTAGATAAAGAAGAGCTAAGCGTCGCATACCTACGGCTACAGGATAATTATGAAGCCGTCAAACAATTTTCTGCAGAGAACGAGGACCGATTGAAAAAGTTGACTTCCGTACATAACGAAAGGGAACAATTGTCTATCCGGGATCTAGAGGCGAAGATTTCTCAGCAGGAAGAAACGATCGGCCGGCAAGAGTCTCAGATTGCTGAACTACAAACCAATGAAGCAGAATTACAGCGAAGGGCCGGCAAGCTTAGTGACGTGGAGGAAAAGTTTCAAAAGCTCCAGGACGAATTCCACATTCAGAAGGTGAACCTTGACGAGCAAACGAGGAGAGCTAATGCCGGCGACAAGTACAAGCAAAAAGTCCAGGCCACCCAAGGTATTGAGAGAGAACGGGACGCGCTGCGTAACCAGGTTGACGAACTTCGTCCAAGAGCACAAGCATATGACGAAGTTCGGCGAGAGAACTCCAAGCTTAAGCAAGAGAACCACGAGATAGGACAGACGCTGTCACACAGTGAGCGAAGCAACAATGAGTTCCGGGAAATGAAGCAAGCCTACATTGCCGAGATCGAGAGGTTCCACCGGGAAACGAAGGGGCTCCGTGAAGCACTTGCGCAAGGTCAAGAAAGAATTGCTGATCTAGAAGACAGATTTGGAGGCTCAGAGGTCCACTCCTCGCCAACGATAGTGGATGGTGGTCTCGAGTCTGAGCTTGCAGAGACTTCAAAGCACGAGCAACAAATGCAAGTCGCTAGAACTGTCCTCTTCTGGTCAAGGGTATTGACGATCGATAGGAAATCAAGGATTGTCGAACTCGAAAGGCAAAATAAACGACTGACAGACGACTTAGACGAGAAAGAGACCACGATCAAAACAATACAACGTCAATTTGAGAATGTTCAAGCTTTATCAGTAGATCAAGACAAGCTGCTTCAAGACAAAACCCAGGAGATTACAAATCTCCAATCCTCTCTTGCCGAAGTTAGGCAAGGGCATCCGATAGAAGGGTCTGTAACTCTCTCTCCCGGATTTGCCTGTTTTTCTCATAACGTCAACAGCACCGAAACATTCAAGAGGACGCGGGAACAACTCAGAATTGAACAGAAGAAAAATGTTGAGCTTGAAAAGATGCTTTCAGCAGCCCAAAATGAAGTCGAGGCAGCTAATGATGAACGTACGTCTTCCTTTGACAGACATTGTCTGATTTCAGAGCTGAACATTGACCTTCTTCAAGGTGCACTCATCGACAAGCCAAATCTCGAAATTATCGAAGCGGTGAAAAAGCAAAGCTCCATGGCATTAATGCTATTACAGAGCGAGCACGAGGCTTTACAGTTACTGCACAAGGGCGTTCAAGACGAGAATGATAGGCTGAAAGATGACCGGAAAGATGCGTGGTATGAGGCGCATGAAGCCGTCGTTGCGAAAGGGCTCGCAGACTCAGACCATGCGGCGCACAATCAGAGACTTGCCGATCTAAAAGACATGATCAAGAGGTTTTCTAACGACAGATCTACTGCATCTACCGCTCAGATCAGCGAAGCCCTGGAGATGAATATCGGCGTTTTCGCAAGGAAAATCGAAGAAAGCAGAGAACGAACGTTGAAACAACAACAGGTAGCCAGACAGATTTCTTCTTCAGGCCCTCTCACTCCCAAACCCCTACTCCCTGAGCAATATTCTGCATTTGGTCCACCAGCTTCACCACGCCCCAGGCAGCCTCTAGCAGGGATTTCAAGCATTTTCAGGATGAGCAAGTGCTAACAAGAACGTTCACAGCAAATCGAGAAGCAAGAAGCCTCAATCAAAGACCTCGAAACGCGTCTCGAACAACAAAAAATCGTACAGGACTCTATGCAATCCAGAGACGACACCAAAGAAGACGCAAAATCTGAGGTAAGTCGCAAAACACTTCATAAAAATTTAGGCAATGAAGCTCGGTTCAAAATAATTTCACGATATGTTCTTCTGTTATAGCCTCATCTCTGCCGCGAGCTTCAAAACAATTTCACGATGTGTTCTGCTATTGGTGATCTCCTAGCCTCATATCTGTTGGGAGTGCCTGACATGGATCAATCTTACACCTGACTTACGCGCAGGAAACATCACCCAAGGAACGCGAGTATACTCAGAACCTCGAGCGCGAGCTGAAGCTCATGGCTTCGGCATACCACGACCTCGCCGGTAGACTACAAATGAACAACGTCATACTGCAGCGAAGAGCCGAAGCGCCGAAAAGCTGGCTTGGGCGACAAAGGAAAGTTATGGAAGGAGTAGGAGGACTTGTAAGGTAGGCTATAGCGTGATTGCTGAAGAAACACTGCATTGCCGGGAATGATGTAACAGTTTGTATATGAGGGCACAATTTCTGCATAGCGGATGGAGTTCTCCGGATTTCCACTCGATATACCTTTTTAACGTCGGTGGGATTATGAGGGAGTTGGAAGGGCGAGAGAGATACCCATTTCGATCTACTGCTGTTTGCGGGTTGGACACTTAATGCATGATGGGTTTCTTTATGTGTTCATTCTATGTACTTTATCTAGTTGTGATCCCTACGGCTGTATGAAGACTTTATAGAGAAATTTTCTTTCAGCCTCGCCCTCATAGACTCTAGACCCTCATAGACCTATTGGAACACGCTCTCTGTACCTCGATCCAACCTGCCCCGGTCTACCTTCATAAATGCCCCAATAAACATAGCCTTTGCCGGCCTGTTCCCCGTCCCCAAAGTCCCCGTTTCCACAACGTAACACATATACCCTCCCATCGCCCATATAGCTAGCGGCCCTCACGCATGACTCTCTCACCCTCAGCCCCCACCATCCCCTGCTACCTCTCCTTTCACAGCTCTCCACACCCTTCCCCATCCCACCCTCGCTATATCCCCAAACCCAACCTTCCCCTCTCCATCTATCCTTCCATCAGTAGACTTCACCATAGACGATGTAGGCAGCCCGGTGCGCTTTTCATTTTCTTCGCGGCGAACACGGATGCCTGCTGCTGAGATGCCGATGAAGAGGGCGAAGACGGGGTCGAGGGTTCTGGATTAGGAGGGGTTAGCTGGGTAGGGTGGGAATAAAGGGCTGGGGAAGGGAGAGTAAGGAAAGTGAGAGGGGGAGGGAAAGAGGGTTTGTACTTGGATATTAGGTATTTGTAGCGGGGGAAGGTCGCGGCCATGTTGGTTAGAGGTGGGGAGCCGAGGTGGGTACCGTGGGGGTGTACACGTTTTGTGGAAGGGTGTTGTGGTTAGGGTGCGGTTGCGCTTGAGGGTTGTCAACAGCGGGAAGATTAAGGTACGGTTCGTCTACACTGGGCAAATTTTGGGGACCAGTATTATTGGTGAATAGCATCAGGATCACGAGTTAATGGTTTTGGTTTGCTTATAAAGAGGCAAGTTCTATAGAATCAGGGAAGCCGTATGTGATGAATCAAACATGATATCAAAAATTTGAAGCCATATGTGACCGTTACAGGCGTTTTAAGGGTAATGTGTTGTTCTCTAACAGCAGGAAAGTCCTAATCGATAAGCAAAAAACCCCTTGGTTCAGCGCTCGAGTACAGTCTTGCCACTATGGGAAGCTATCTGTGCAGTCTTGGTCACCGCTCTTTCGCGTCCAACGTTGGTATAGGGCAAAACGTTGACAAGGCTCGAGGCTTCCACCTGTTCTGGTTCTGTTTTCGTTCCCCTCCTCAAATCATGCACGCACGAATCATATCTAAACAAAAGCCCGACAAGTCGCCCGTCCCGAACGCCCATGGCTCATCCTTCGTTGCAAGCGTAGCAAAGCGCGTATGTGTGGTGCGGTTTGATCTAGGCACCGAGACCGAAGGTGTTTTCGCCGGAGTAGGTGATGTACAGGAAGCCGTCCTCATCCTGCAGCAAGTCAGTCACTCAAATTCCTCGTATAAATTTGCCAGTTCGCCAGGTATGTACCTTGTGCTCTTCGTAGATGCTGCTCATGAGTGCGGCAGTAGGCGGCAGCACCTCATCAACAAAGATGAATATGGCCTTCTCTGGCGAGAGCTTGATGCGCTTGCGGATGACATAAACGAACTGGCCGACGGTGAGGTCGGCTGGCACTAGATATTTCTTCTTGTCGATCGTCGCAATATCCGACTTCTCGACCTTTTCGCAGATGACCTGCATGCAGAAATAACTTCAGCATACTGTACTTACACAGGGACAAGTATGCATCTGATGTTGGGGACAACTTACAGGAATGCGGTCTGCATACTTCTGTCGGATTCGCTCAGCTTCAGCCTTGCGCTTCTCGAATGGGTGCTCGTCCTTGAACTTGGAACGCATATTGACGATGTCTTTTGAGTCGTGTATATGCAGGTACTTTGTGTTTGTATGCTGTTTGGTAGTGGTTGTAAAGCTGTGTAGGTGATGAGATGGCGGGGAGGAAAGAGAGGTGTAGGCGGCAGCCGAATGAGTAATGGCCCGCTTGCCAAGACCAGCCCGCCATATGACTGTGTGATGAGCCTCTTTGACAGTGAAATCACCTGCAAAAGTCACCACCCCATAATACCTAGTGGAGGGATACACAGGGTTTCTACTGTGACGAAAGCTTCCAACGCTCTTTCATCAGTCATTGCCCTAGTTCATCATGCTTGAGCATGTGCTTTATTGGGGCTAAGCCCTAAAGCCGCATCAGGGAAAGCGCCATCTGGGATATGGGCGTCACAATTCGCCTTCAAGATCCAAAACCTAAGGGAGCATCAGGTCTCTACAAGGCACACATTCCGCAGTCGGCTTCTCTAGTACCATTGTGATATAATATCTGTCTTCCCTATGTTCTGTTAGCATTACACGCAATCCAGTGATGCTCCAATGGCACCCACAAAGTCCTGCCTCCACATAAGAGGGCACTTGTTTCTCAGTGATGGCTTTCAACATCAGAAGCCATTCAGACCTGGTTATACTCATACCCGCAATCATGCCACCGCAGGCCCAGTGAAACCACGCCCATATAGAGACCCGAAACCGGCTAAGCCCCTCGTGGGGGTACGACCTCCTGGATCTGCGACTCCCAATGCTAAACCCTCAGGAGATTCTAAAGCAAAGACTGGAGTAGTTGCGCCATACTGGCGAATCTCACTTGGTGTCATCCTTTGCGGGTCTATGATATACTCTATGGTACTGCCTACCATCTACCATTGACCTCCAAAGCTCACCTACATGCATGCCAGTTCACCACGCCCCTCCAACTCGAATCCCCATCCATTGCCGAACGAGATACCCTCTCAAAGCGCGAATCAGGGATAACATCCTCTTCTCCTATGCGCCTTCGTATGGAAGCATTCATCAAAGCGCAGCAAAAGGAGATAGTGGCGGCCCTTGAAAAACTCGATCCTACCCAGAAATTTCGTGTTGACACCTGGACGCGTCCGAATGGCGGTGGTGGCATCTCATGCGTATTACAAGGTGGACAAGTCTTTGAAAAGGCCGGAGTCAATACCAGTATCGTCTACGGCACTCTCCCAAGACCGGCCATTGAGAAAATGCGGGTCAATCACAAAGCCCTAGACCCAGACAATGACAGCCTTGAGTTCTTCGCTGCAGGACTCAGTTGCGTCTTACACCCCACCAACCCCAATGCACCAACCGTACACTTCAACTACCGCTACTTCGAAACCATGGATGCCCAAGGCAATTGCAATGCATGGTGGTTTGGCGGCGGTACGGATCTGACTCCCTCCTACCTTTACGATGAAGACGCAATTCATTTCCATCGCACAATCAAAGAAGCGTGCGACAAGCATGACCGGGAATACTACCCCCGCTTCAAGAAATGGTGCGATAAATACTTCCATATCCCCCATCGAGGCGAGTCACGCGGCGTTGGGGGCATATTCTTCGACGACTTAGACGAAGAGGAAAAAGATCAGGAACAACTATTCAGCTTTATTCAAGATTGTCTCACGGCCTTCCTACCAAGCTATCTTCCACTCATACAGAAGAGGAAAGACATGCCTTTCACAGAAAAAGAGAAGGAATGGCAGCAATTAAGAAGAGGCCGATATGTAGAGTTCAACCTCGTGCATGATCGCGGGACGAGCTTCGGGTTGAATACGCCGGGGGCGAGGGTTGAGAGTATTCTTATGAGTTTGCCGTTGACGGCGAGGTGGATGTATATGCATGATGCGGATAGGGGGAGTAGAGAGGAGAGGTTGTTGAAGGTGTTGAGGGAGCCGGTGGATTGGGTGTGAGAGCGTCTTGTGCAAGCGTACTTTAGATGTGTGGTAAGGTCTACACGATCGAAATCTTCGAAATTGCTTCCACTCCGCATTTCCATGCCATGGTTGAAACAAGTTGCTATGTCCAATTAAGCCCTTGCATCCCAATTCCCACCCATACCACCCTGCCTGCGATACGTGCACTCTATTACTGCTCTATTTAATGGATTCTTTTCTACGATATCTGATCTCTACAACGTAAGCAATCTTCCGGGACTCAAACAGCAGGAGCAGGTAAGTGTAAAACCACCCTAGACAAGCAAGTCTCCCAAGCAAGAAAGAAAGGAAGACGCATTGACGGCTCCAACTCAGAAAACACTGCCAGCGAAACAAGATATACCTCTTGTAAGAAGAATAGAGCGCTATTCTGATATCTCAAAATTGTGAGGGTCAATGTATCAACTACCTCGAGGTACGCAGTGGTGAGAGAGAGAGAGAGGGATGCGTAACTGTGGCCAAGGTAGGTGCAGGGAGTTTTGGTCTGATGTCAGATGAAGGAGTATTTAGGTGCTGAGATGTTAAAGCGTGGTAAACTCATACCTAGTCATTCCAACAAGACGGATCAACCGTGGAATGTGGGGGCGGCAGTTTCAGAAATATTACCCTTTCCGCTTCGAGGATACCTACCAAGGGTTTACATTAACGAGGAGCAAGATGCGATATGTGCTGCGCTGGGTGGGGATAGGGGCATGATGCGAGTGCAAGACTGTCCGTGCTGGGTGGGGATACGGTGGGGATGAATTTATGCAATGCGAGATACCGTTGTAGGTAGGTAAGTACCCATAGATATATGCAAGTTACCGATTGACATAGCAAATATAATGTGCAAGATGTCTGTGCTGGTGATCATTTATGCAAGATCCCTAGGTAGGTACCCATCACTCAATGCAAGATCTTCTCAGCAAGTAAAATCACGTCACATATTGTCAGCCCATTTGGTTTTTTATAAGATTTTTAGTTTTTAGTTATTGATTTAGCTGATTGTGCTCATCTATCCAATCCGATCCCATCTGAACAAAAGAAAAGTATAAGGTGTTTACAAAAAACTTAAGGTTGGTTTTAGGATATCCCCATCCCCATCCCCATCCCCCCAATCCAATGCATGGGCCAATATGCATATGTAAAATAGAAGTGAATTAGCGAAGGTTGATGTCGGTGGTACTAGATAATAGATGGCCACAATAGTGCTACAACGGTGACATCCAGGTTCGTAAATAAGTTGTTGTGGGGGTCTTAGGAAACCCCGTTTCCCTTCCCAAAAATCGTTCGCAAGGATCCAAAAGGCCTGCACCTCGTCAGGAGGTGAAGACGATGGGGTATTTGCAGAGAGCACCGCTCTCCCACCAAGGCGCCGGACCGCGTAGCGTTGCGCCAAAATGAGAAGGAAAGACTAGATGGCAGGGTATATAGCGCTTTTACATGTTGCCGTGACGCTTCTTGTTGATCTTTGGGTGCGCGTGTTGGTGGACGTGATCGTGTCTCTTCTCTTTGGGTGCCATTGCGTGGACAGTCACGATCTCTGGTGGAGCGGTGGTTGTGACGTAGACAATCACGTCGTCCTCCTCGGCCTGGGCAGGTGACGGTGCTGGTGGTGCCTGTGGTGCCGGTGTTGTCGATGGTGTTGAGGCCGGAGCTTGCACATGGACCTTCTCTTGGGGCGCACCTGAGTCTGGAGATGCTGACGATGTTGAAGGAGTAGAGGATGGAGCAGGAGCAGGAGCTGCGCTGCTGCTTTCTGGAGCCGCTGTATCCCCTCCACTTGATGATCCTCCAGATCCTCCATCTCCTCCACCAGCCATGGCACCAGGAGTATCTGAGCAGAGTTCCAAGGTCAGGTCGTTATCTTCACCTGCGCTGCCGGTCGCGTGATCGTCGTGGGGTGCGTTATAAGCGGATTGGCAGTACTGAACGCCCGCGGGACACGCGACGTTGACGGTACCATCGGAGCTGGTCATTTTGAGACCGCCATTGACGAATGGGTAGCCGTTAATGTTAGAAATGTCGTACCAGACCATGTTTGAAGGTGGGCCTGGTGAGCCAACGGTGTACTCAAACTGCGTGATGTTGGGCTGGGGAAGGTCGAAAATGCTGGCAGGCGCTTTTCCTATCTTCGGTCCACTGGCATATGAGGAAGCGATCTTAAGCGACGGTCCTCCTCCTCCTGACTTGGTGTAGTAGGCTTCGCTGTGGCTGCTTCCTGGGGCGATCACAACCAACGGGCCTTCCGAGTCACCGCAAGACCAGAAGTAGGCGGCATTGCCACACGAATTCTTGACGATAGCATTACCATATCCCGCGTTAACATACGCTGCGAAGACTGGCGTCGCGGCGAGGGCGATTTTGCTGTAATGCATCTTGTTTATGCGACCGTTAGAGTATAGATAATTGGGCAGAGTAAAAATTAACAAATAAGGATTGCTGATTGCTGATTGCTGATTGATGAGTGAGTCTAGTCGACGAGAAGCACTTATAAAGGAGTGAAAGTGCTGTTCCTGCGTCAAGCAGTGTAATGCTGTCGTTTCGAAAAGCGTAAAGGAGTGATGCTTGATGAAGACAGTCGGACAGTGTTAGAGAGTGAAAAGGAATGCGAACAGAAGCGGATGAGACAAGTAATTTGAAAGGGGGGGGGCCGCCTGGGGGAAAGCCGAAAGTGCCAATGAAAACCAAATTTGGGCGGCACGCCGGTTCGGTTTGGGGGTGTTAATCTGGGCCTACACGTTTAGCGGTGCTCATTCCGCCGGGCCTGTTGACACCCCTAGACACGGAAATAGTTAGGCTCAGGTACTAGGGGCAGATGAGAAACAGGGGTACGCGAGCGGTGCCGCGTCACCATTGGGCCGACACAGCTGTCTAATTTTGCAGAGCAAATCATCATCATCCCTCCCCCTCCACTGGCCGGCCAGGAACAAAGCATGCACAAACAGGGATAACACAAAGACAAGAAACGCTTACAACCACTCATTGCGACTGATCAAATCCATAAGTGGATCTCCACGCTTGCCCTGCACAATTTTTTCTCTTTTTTCTCTTAGTGAATAATAACAGCACATATCCGCCGTCTTTTTTTTTATGCACCATCGAGACGCTCTTTGTCAGAAAGACGTGGAGGTCCCCACCACCAACCGTCTAACCGGTGGCTTGACGTCTTGAAGCCCGAGGCAAGAATTTGTAATTTTTCGCAAAAATCCACATCAACCCAGGCCCTGCAAACTTCAACGTGGGCACCATAGCACTCTCTGGTCTTCACGGATTTTGCTTGCTTGCAAACATTTTGCGAAAAGCCTTACAACCGAACGGAACCCATGGGCTGATGCGACTGTGCCCATGGACCATGTCATATTCCCGTGAAGGGACTGCGAAAAGACACTCTCGAAAATCTCTGCTCACATGGCCAGACTTACAGATCCGAGTTCTTCCAGCAAGAAGTGGAGTAGCATCTAAGGAGTCTCCAAACTTTATGACGTTGTTGACGCTCCGGCTGTTCCTGCTCTTCGGTGATGCTTGACGGTACCTAATGGCTGCAGCCTCCACTAGGAAGACTGACTTCCGTGTTTATGGCGTTCGACGGCCATGTGCCCTGCATTTGATGTGCTCACATCATAGGCAGATCGACTATGCAGCAGCGGTCAAGTGGGATGCATCAGCGGCACAACAATAGTCGCCGGTCATTCCTTCGATGATCCATTTCACTCAACCCTCTGGCGCGGATATATTCGGAAGAAAATTCACCGCTTTCAGCTGAAGGCCAGAGCCCTTGGCACCTCCAGAATTCGAGTGACCCATCTTCTGCGAAATTCTTAAAAGAAAAAGTTTGTAAAGGAAGTGGAAGTGAGTTGGTCTTGTTTGAGGCCGGTATGCATTGCGCCTGCCGAGGTACTTTGTAACGGCGCAGATCACCCGGAGTGTCAGACGAGGCTGGACGTTGATTTCCGTACTTCTAATCTATGGACTACCTCTTACTACCATGCCATCACAATCTATTCAGAGCATATCCGTTGTCGAACCGTACGTGATCTACATAGTATTCACCATGTGGATGTCATTCTGTCTCAAGTGTGTCTCAATACTTCTGTTCTACAGGTGCGATTACTCACTCTCCCGGTATTGAAATGCAACTACTCGCAAATGGAACACAACGCGGCAGGGACCACACCACCCTTTTGGGAAGTGATCTTATCGTCGGGATCGATATTCAGAGCAAATGGGAGGGTTTCGGCGTATTTGTTGGTATAATGTTGTAGATCTCTCTTCTTCTGGAGCCTCCTCGATGTTCTCGGGGCAACTTCTAGCAAGTGAAGCCCAGAGACCTTTAGAGAGTGATTTCAGATGCCTGTTCTGTGACCATCCATTACCTTGTCTCTCTGGTGCCCTGCAATGAGGGATTATATCCCCCTTTATCTCCTTTTCACCAGAACCTAACTTGAAAATGTTTCCGCATCTCTCGTTTCTCCTGGTCGTCTTTATAGCCACCTCTGCATCGCCAATAGCAAAGAATGCCAAGATCATAGGTCGTGACACGGATTTGCGATTTTCATATGATTTTGTCATCGTTGGAGGCGGTACCAGTGGCCTCACTGTGGCGGACCGCTTGACGGAGGACCCTGAAAGTGCGTAGCTTTGCCTTCCTCCTTTGAAGGTCAGAGCTCGAGCGCTCATTTGTCTTCACACAAAAGCGTCAGTGTTGGTAGTAGAGTATGGATATCTCTTCGCAGACGCGTCCAACATTGAAGTCCCTGGGCTTCTGAATGCTACTCCCTACGAGTTCCAGATCACCAGCACCCCTCAGCGTGGACTAGACAGCTCTACGTTCGCAGTACCTGCTGCAGCAGTTGTTGGTGGAGCTTCGGCCATCAATGGAATGTTCTTTGATCGAGGATCAGCCCCAGACTATGACGCTTGGGTGGCGTTAGGCAATCCCGGATGGGGGTGGAATGACCTGCTACCCTACTTTAAGAAGGTGATGGCCTATATCTCATTCTGGATTGTTCGTGCATCTGTTTATGCTTCGTGCAGAGCGAAAACTTCACCCCAGCAGACGATGCTTTGGCCAAGGCGTTCATGATTTCCTCGAACGATGAGGCACATGGCTTTGATGGTCCGGTACAGTCCAGCTACCCTGTTTTCCAGTATGACTCTATCAGTAAGTCCTCCTTGATCGCTATTTGAGATGGATGCTATAGTACATATCAACTATTCTGACACATGTGCAGAAAACTTTATTAGAGCATGGCATAGCCTCGGCATCGAGAGCCCAGAAGATCCCAGTGGCGGCACGGCCACAGGGGTCTACTATGGGAGCAGCTCCCTAGACCCCAGGAACGAGTCAAGATCTGATTCCCAAACAGCTCATTACAACTCAGTTTCTTCCCGAACAAACTACCATCTCCTCACAGGCAGTGCAATTAGCAAAATCAACTTCGTTGGACAGAACGCTACTGGAGTCGAGGTTCGCTCAACCGAACCTATCACTTATCTTGTCACCCTTGCTGATCCAGATGTATAGTGGATCAATCGGGAGACTTTCAATTTTGGCTATGTTAACGCAGATAAAGAAGTGATCCTGGCTGCCGGCGCGGCACACAGTCCGCAGGTTCTACAACTCTCTGGCGTAGGCCCGAAGAGTCTTCTTGACAGGCTAGAGATCCCAATAGTGATTGACCTGCCGGGTGTCGGGCAGAACTTCCAAGACCAGCCTACCTTATACCCTTCTTACAACTGTGAGCCTGTTTCCACCAACCAGATCGTTGAGCCTCGTCTGTACTGATGGTTGACTTTTTCTGTCCTCCCAGTCACGTCGAATATTGTCCCAAATGCCGATACATTAAACAGCAATGCCACATATGCAGATGAACAACTTCAATTATATTATTCTAGTCACCAGGGAGCATACACGATCTGCAAGAACAGTGGAAACGTCGTCGCATTCAACCCTCTCCCACACGTCACCCCGAACTACACCTCCATCATCGCCCTTGCCGCCTCCCTATCTGCGTCGTCGCTATATCTACCAGACGTCGACCCCACCATAATTAGAGGCTACGAAGCCCAACGCAACCTCATCTTCAATCTATATAACTCCACGGCCACTGCCGTGGTCGAAACTGGTTTCAGTAGCAACTCGGAAATTCCCCTCACTCTATCCAAACCCTTAAGTCGCGGTACCATATCTATCTCCAACCGCGACCCACTGAATCCCCCTTTGGTTGACTGGGGCGCTCTGACTAACCCTGCAGATGTAGAAATCATGGTCGCGGCGCTCAAAAAGCAACGGGAGCTTATGGCTACGCAAGCCATGCAAGAACTTGGACCTATCGAGCTTACTCCGGGCGCGAATGTCACAATTGATGCAGATATTCGGGCTGCGCTGCGCCAGCAGATGCAACCGACATATGCACATTTGTGCTCCACATGCTCGATGATGAAGAGGGAGCTTGGCGGCGTTGTTGGGCCGGATTTGCTGGTGTATGGGGTTGAGGGTTTGAGTGTGGTGGATGCGAGTATCATGCCGTTGATACCGTCGGCTCATACCAGCGCGACTGTCTATGCTATTGCTGAGAAGGTGCGTCAAACATTCCTCTACTGACTATGGCGTCTGGTGCCATGCGCCCTCAAGTCTTGCTAATAATGATGTAACACAGGCAGCGGATCTCATCAAGGCTCGACATGGGCTTCTCTGACTGATAGCGTGAATTGGTATACTAGAATTGGTTGGAGTTACGGGAGTTTTCATGTATCAAGATAGCCAGGAATCGATATAAGCAGAGGAACGCCATTTGAATGCTCAGCTGAGGCTTCTGCTATATGAAAGTATACATAAACAGTATTTGGTGTGCATAATCTTCGGCCACAGAGCGCCAGGCTCCAGTGTGGAATCATAAGGATTGCATAGGTAGTTCAAGATATAGGCATGTTGAATAAACATATGAGACTGCACCAATATTTCAGGGGTACTGTGAAAGACAATGAAAATAGTCCCAATGACCTTCATTGGTAAGGTGCAGGACAGCTGCAGAGAGGAATGGAACTACACGATATTATGTAGTGGTTCGTTCTGGACCATTGTAAAAGAAATCACATATGACCAACCTAAGGTAATGGCAGAGGTACCTCAAGGGCTGGCACTAAAACTACGGTGGCCGAAGAAACCAATGGAGCAACGGAAGCTTCTCCACCCAAGCTTGGCCAACATTCCGTTCTTCCTTTTCGTCTGCAGCTCTCCCTGCGCGCAATTGCACCCTTTCTAGTTCCCTGCTCGCCTTGGTCAGGCTCATTTCCCAGTCGCCGCTCTGACAATGGCTCCCATCACAGACGACACGGTGGAGGCTCTCCGAGACACCATCCGTCAGCTTGAGTCGCGCGTGCACCAACTGGAGGCCAAGATGGGTGGTGGTGATGGGTCCTCAAAGCCAAAGAAAGGCTCTACGTCGATAAGAATGATCTTGATGGGACCTCCAGGAGCTGGTGAGACCCGGGCAGCGTGGGAAATGATTATACCTGGAGGCTTACGTTTCGCACAGGCAAGGGAACACAAGCACCAAAGATACAAGAAAAATTCTGTGCCTGCCACCTAGTATGCGCTCTTTCCGACGGGTACGACCGGCTGTGTTCGATGTTGGAGCTCACATCTTTATCTAGGCAACTGGGGACATGCTCCGGTCTCAAGTAGCCAAAAAGACTCAGCTTGGACGGGAAGCCAAGAAAATCATGGACCAAGGAGGGCTTGTTAGTGACGAGATCATGATCAATATGATAAAAGGAGAATTAGAAAACAATCCCGATTGTAGACAAGGGTAGGTTCAATGGGAGGATACTCAGGTACAATTACTGAATTCGCACTCAGCTTCATCCTCGATGGCTTCCCACGAACCGTCGCACAAGCGGAACGCCTTGACAGCATGCTATCAGCGAAGGACCAAAAGTTACAACATGCGGTTGAGCTACAAATTGACGACGGCCTTCTTGTTTCACGGATAACAGGACGCCTCGTCCATCCAGCGTCTGGTCGTTCATATCACAAGATTTTCAATCCACCCAAAGAGGCAATGAAGGACGATGTAACTGGAGAGCCTTTGATTCAAAGGTCAGACGATAATGCCGACACCTTGAAGAAGCGATTGTCTACCTACCACGCCCAGACGGCACCCGTGGTGTCATACTATCAGAAGACAGGTATATGGAAGCCAATAGATGCAAGTCAAGAGCCCGGGCAGGTGTGGAAGAGTCTATTGGGAGTCTTTGGCGAAGACAAAACCTCAAGTACGAGTGGCAGTCTGCTTAGCAGGATCGGGCTGAGAAGCTAGGCATTACCTCCAAATTCCTCGATTTGTGGCACATTCGATGAACGCTGTGTGGGCAAAAGCATAGAGCATTCGAGCGACGTGATGACGATGTAACAAGAAGACGCCCCATGCGTGCTGGTGAGCATGGTTTGTACACCATCCATCTACTAGTGTTGGTGCTCTGTACACTACATGTATTCTTCAACAAGTGCTTGTACAGCCCTCCAGAGTCCTGCTATTCCTAAATACATTACCACCACAACACAGTTTTCTAGCTGGAATCACCCCATATCTCCGTCTGTGTTCATCTACGCTGAAATCTCTTCACTTCTGGTCTCATGTCCCGAACCTCATCGCAGTTGCTTATGGCACTCATGATAGTGAACATGCCTTCTTGCAACACAGCACAAACGAGGCTTCTGCCAATTTACTCAAGTGCAACCGCAGCCAGCGAAGCTTCAATCCTGCAGTGGGGCCATCCACATATACAATCACCTTTGATGACTATGAGCAGTTGTACCATCAGGCTATGAGCATTCGAAACGTTCTCTGACACGGCTAACCAGCGAATCCATGGTTCCTACCCTTGAGCACGGCAACAGCGCTGCATGTCTTGTTCATGTCATCCTTCACCTGTTCCGCTCCAGCCCTGCCTTCAATTAACGACAAAGCAGGTTGCTTGAATCAAGACTCACAGGTTCATATATAGCGTGGTCTGATCCCTTCGCTGATTGGGTACTAGAACGGATAAACCTCAGGCCGATCCGGGTCTAACCCGAAAATGGAAGTTGCCCTAAGGTAGCAATTAATCAGTGTTGATTGGACACAGTGAGATGAGAATTCCCTTGATATTTTTTCCCTCTGTGATGTTGAGAAACTAAACAGGGTGCTATATCTTATCAATCGCTAAGGGATCTCCCCATTTCCTCCCACAATCCATGAATATCCTATCCTCAAAGTACAACTCACTTGCACCTTCTCTGCCTTGCCATCAACACAGCTCACTTAGGTGTCTGCACTGACCTGTCTCTATAGGGAGCCATTTAGAGGACAAGTGGAGCCCAGCGCCAGCGCGGCCCGGCGGACCGAAACAAAACAGGACACGCAAGGTTCTGAGGCATTCAACGAAGGTAAGTGGAATTATTTGAGATCAATCATTCACTTTCTGGTGTTACCAGCAGTCCAATTGTGGCATGACTTTGGTGAGATGAGAGTTCATGGTCTATCGTGGCATTTGTGATGTCTAATAAGCCGATGCTTGTTTTCAATTCCCACCATTCTTAATGGCAGGCGTAAACAACTCTGGTGAGATACGAAGACACTTTGCTTCCACCCCACACTCCCCTTCTCTCACAATGCGGGCCAATACGACATTTATCATGACACCTGCCGCGATACCAACCAGAGCATCATCACCGTCACTCAGTCACACGCGTACAAGACGTTCCAAGATTCTTTGGTAGAGCATTCTATTTTTAGCAAACTTTCTGACTCCTTAAACAGATCTCACTTCACCACCAAATGTTTCCCGCCGTCTCTCCTCATTCCAGGTATTCGTCCCTACAGACGACCCCCGATCCGATCATTTCGTCACATTGAATCCTGTTTCAACGTCACCACCCCGAAACATGCAGGACTCGAGCGTCAGCAGTGGTGAAATAATGCTCACAAAGCGTTCTGTACCCTCCTGCAGTGCCCTGCCAAACATTTGGACCCCGGAAATGGATCGGTACATAGTCCGACTCGTGGTCCTAGATAAAGTGAAACCTCACCATCTTGCCAAGGTTGTGAAGAATCACTTCCCAGAGCTAGTATATGTGAGTACCTTGCTTTTTTCCCGTTGACAGCTTTGACCTATCATTGGCGTAGAACGGTAGGAACCAGTCTGACTCTTTACTTAGTATGCGATCACAGAGAATGCTATCACCAATCGTGTTCGGTGGCTTGACGAGGCAAATAACAACGACTACTTTGTGCAGCCCAATAATGAATTAATTCAGGCACTAGAGGCGAAGGGAACCAAAGTACATGCGCCCCTCAATGAAGCTGACTTAGCTATCCGATATCCCAGCAAAGAACTCGTGAGTTCAATGTCTATCCTTCTCCAAAGTCCTGCTCTAATGGACAGACGCAGCCTATGAAGTCTGACTTGGAAGTTTTTGGCTCAGATGAGCCCATGATTGGACTCCTCGCAATTGGTTGCAGTAATGACGATTACGATCCCTATGCTCCGCCATCGGCTCCGCCATCGAGAGGGTTTAGTCTGGGAGGGGCAAGTCCGAGGGATCAGTCCACTCAGCAGAGCACGATTGGCCGGATGGCCTCGACGAGCCAGCACCATCAGGCCAACACCGTCCATCGTCCTCGTCCCGTCCAGATTGGTAAGGCCCCGCACCTCGAGATGATGTACGCAGAACGGAATCGCTGATAGCGCGGCTAATATAGGAGGCCAATATGTCGACCAGCACAAGCTTGCAGATGTCACCAATGCTGGCAATAGCATTGGAACTCCTATCACGCCAACTGGTTATGAAAACAAAAGCTCGAATAAACGTGGTCGACGTAAGATCTCGGTCAACACGAATATTGAGGATTCAAGCATCAGTAATGTTCGCCCAGTCAACGAAAACGCCAGTAAACCTGGCAGCCCTTACGGACGCGCAATCACTCCCACCGCCAATGATCCGAGTAGCGCCCTTGGTATCACTTACGGCTCTGCCACTTCCGGATCGACTACCAGACGCCCAGTGAATCCCACTAGTGCTGCCACTGTCGGTCAATATGGAATTTCAGCCAACACTTTCATCAGCTCTCCGAGCAAACCCCATGAACATGAACTTGTTGACCGCTCCAAAACTCCGAGAAGCCAAACTCCGAGAAGCCCTCATCCCCGCACAGGCAATCCTGGGCATGAAAACATCCCAAGCAACAGCCCCTCCGGCTCGGGAGGGATTTCAGAGGCGCTGGGACGTTCCAAGCTGAGGGACGACACTCGTGGAACCCAGCGAAGCAACGTAACGCAATAATCAAATTTCTTTCCAACGATGGAGGTTGTTTGACATTAGTAGGGAAACATGTTATGAACTCAAGATCATTAGTTACGCTAGGAACGTCGCAATGCTTGTAACGAAAAGTCAGAATCCTTTAGCGAGCGAAAGTATTGCTTAGTGTAAGGGATCAGCTACTGAGGTAGGGAGACAGGAATGGCTTGAAACGAAAAGTTCTGATGTATACTTATTATGAGCATCCACTCATTTTACTTACGCACCTGTTCCTATCTGAAGGATCAGTAGGACTATTCGCACTTCGTAAAACACGTCTCACTCATTCCTGATCATCAGAGCAATCAATTGATTCTCTCCCCCTCGGTAACCATGCATATAATTTTGATGTAGAAGCAGGCTCAGCGAGCCCGCCACTCTTGACAGTACGACGTAAACACCACCGTATCAGAAAAGTTCGCGAGACTTTACGCAGGCGGAGCGGAGCGGATATACTTGGTATTGCATTTTGCACCGCATAAGAAGTCGAGTATGCCTTTAACGTTTCGAGATCAGCTACAAATCCAGCAGATAGACATAACATGCCTATACCCCCACCCGCTTCCGAGCAAGTAGCAACGCTGACACCCCTCGTCACCATCACCCATTTCGCCGCCCCCCGCCATCCTCCATCAAACCCATCCTCCTCCATCCCCCCCACCCCCTCCCCTAACCACCCCAGCCGCCCGCCCACCCAGCCATCTCCTCCCTGCCCACCTCCCTCTCCTCAACCATCATCCCAGCCACATCCCACCGTTCCGCTAACAAACTTGCAAGTAGGTGTTTGCATAGCGGAACGTCCCCTCCTCCTCGCATCAGGCCGCCCCAGGGATCAGGTCCATGTCTGTGTTCGTGATTACCGGCAGTAGATATGGTAGATTCATGGACGGCTGAGGCGGAGGAGGGGGGGATGGGCATGGGGATGGGGACGTCTAACATCTCCTCATTGTCATCGTCGTCATTATCCTCTTCAATTCCATTACTTCTCCCCATCCTGGTACCAGGACCATCACCGTCACCACGAATGTACCGCTGCTCGTCCAATGCCCCTTCTTCATCGTCCCATCCTCCTTCATCGTAGGGGATAGGCGATGACGGCGAGGTGGGGTTATTATAAGCAGCGAAAGCGAATGCAGGACAGGTGCATGACCAGGCGTGGGGGCGTATTTCGTAGTGAGTGCTGATGTCTATGTGTGGGCGGCGGCTGTGGGAGTGGGAGGTGGTGGAGAGGGCGTAGTAGATTGTTCTTATCCTTCTTTTCTTCTCATCACTTTTCTTGGTGCCGGCCACTGATTGGGATTGGGTATCATGATCTTTATTTGGGTTTGCGGTGGTGGTGGTGGTGGTGGTGGTGGTGGTAGCTTCGGCATTTTGTGAACTTGGTGGTTTTAGGATGAAGCGGGTGAGGAGGCGGCGGTCGAGGAGATCGAGGGCTGGGAGGAGGAGGGTGGGGAAGAGAGCGTGGAGGGTTAGGAGTGGGGAGCGGCTGGTTGGGGGGAGGGGATTGGCGGGATTGGTGGTGGTGGAGGGAGGGAGATTGGTGAGAAGGGACGAGAGGAAGGTTCTGGGGGTGGGGAGTGGCATTTGGATGGCGATGGGAGGCGGGAGAGGGCGGTTTTTAGGGGCATCTCTGGGGTCAGGTTAGGCTTATCTTATCTTTTATAGGTCCATTGTATCTTTTAGGGTGCCTATCGTGAGCACCCTATTCTTCCATGTCTAGTTAAGCCTGTTACAATTGTGCTTTTTCTCTATGGTCAATTGACAGAGGTAATGTTCAAGTCTCATGAGTATCAGAGTCTACCTCAAATCTTGTTGTTACCAGGTGGCAGGAAGAGCTGGCATTCAGTGTCTGTACATTTTGCTTGTGAAATGTTTGATACAGTTTGTCGCAAGCAAGTTTTGGTTCTCAGCTACAGTGAGTTTACTGCTTTTGAACACTACATAAAGTTTTGATTCCATGTATCTCTCGAGCCTGACCGAGCCGGGGTTTCCGATTCACACCTGGAGTGACACGCCTGAGAGCACACAGTTAGCACGTGTTTCTCGGAGCTATGGTGTTATCTGGTGAAGAACAACTTCCCTCCTTAGTAGTGATTCCGGGCTGGCCCGGTGCTCCCTCAAGGCTGTGAAGCATGTTAACATGTCGCCAAAATCAACCAATCATGAGTGTCGTGGAGAGCATGCACCTGAGCTGGGCAGCAAGTCCTGAGAGCTACCAAGGTAGATATCAGGCTGATGGGGAGTGACTGCTTGGTGGTTAGACTTTTACTTTTCTCTGTGGGCTCGGGACCATGGTACGGGCTTGGTGGGTGGAGTTCAAGTGAAGATGGGTGAACGTTTTACACACTGAGTTTCTCTATATGTTCTTCTCTCAATCCCCTTCTCTCATTTCTCTTTCTGTCTCTCTCCATCTCACGCTCTCGCTCTCTCTCGCTATATATCTGCTATACATACACACTCGTAATAGATATACATATAACACACACTCTCGCTATTTCTTCTCTCTCGTTCTTGGGCAACCCTTCTTCCTCAGCTCGAGCTTCGTCTCCGATTTTAGAGCTACACGATGACGCCGTTTCTCTTTGTGATGTTGCTTTTGTTGGCGACCTTAACCTCCACTGCGTTATGTGGTCCATTAGGCAAACACAAAGGCGAAGAACCTCGATACACTGAAACAAAAGGCATAAGCCAGGCGTTTTTCGATGACCTTCAGCTCATGAAACAATACGCTGCTGCGACATATTATCCCAGCAACATTAATTCAACCGGAGATAAGTTGTCATGCTCGCGTGACCACTGCAAAGACTTGCCCAAAGACAATTGTCATAGAGTGGAGGAAGCTAATGCCTTTACGTCTAATGAATTCATGAATACTCCTAACGGAGACGACAATGGTAGGGACTTGTGATTACATACCCGAGTAATGAAGCTAGGCTAATATTCTTGCTGTAGGTTACCTAGCCATTGACGACTCTAATAAACTCATAGTCCTAGCTTTCATGGGGTCAAAAGGCTGGGAGAATTGGTTAGAAAATCTTGATATTCTCTTTACTCCAGCGGATCTCTGTAACGAATGCGAAGTCCACGAGGGTTTCTGGCAGCAATATATCCCAATGCGAGCCGAATATATGAACCAGGTCATGAAAGCTCACGAACAATACCCTCAACATCGCATAATCACTACCGGCCACTCCCTTGGCGCCGCTCTTGCAACATTCGCTGCAGCCGACATCCGTAGGCTCGACGACCCCTGGTATCTGGCAAACACGGAACTCTACACCTATGGTAGCCCCCGCGTTGGAAACGAGGCCACAGCACGATTCCTCTCGGAACAGTCGGAGCACTCATACCGCGTCACCTCAATGAATGATGTTGTTACTCGAATGCCGCCAGTCCACGATGATTATTGGCATACGCAGCCCGAATACTGGATCCGCAAAAACCCTGATAACCCAAGGCCAGAAGATATCACTGTTTTGACGGGGTATAACAACAAGAAGGGAAATCGGCATTCGCATAGTCTCACGGGCGAGCCTCATCGTCATTACTTCGGGGTGATCAGGGGTTGCGAGTAGCATTCGGACGCCGGAGGGACGAATGGAACATTGCTGGAACGACTTGGATCGCTGGTACACTTGACGCTGAACAGCAAGAATACTACAAGAGCCCGATCAGAGAGCCTTATCGCCAATGCTGCTCCAATTACCACAATAAGAATTGCGGCAGAGGTATCGATATGGCGCTCATGGAATACTCCCACTAAAGGTTAAAAGGATTAACTTCTGAGAGATTATACAAATACTGGGGCTGTGACTCAGATGAAAGAATTGGTATAATCAAATGTATGGAAACATTGCACGTCAGAGTGGCCTTTCGCCCAGGAGACGAGGCAGTACGTTTTTCGTGACAACTTCTCAGTCTATCCTTGAATTCGCTAACGATTATAGTGACGAAAAGGGCCATGAAGCAGCCTGATGACATTGGCCCAATGGACGAGATAGGGCCTGGAATACTGCCACTAAAGGTCGAAAGGTTTGATTTCTGAGAGATCATAGGAACACCGGGGCTGTGACCTCAGAAGAAAGAAATGATAGATAATACCTCGCTATTGCAGATGCAGATGCACCAACGACGCCATATGTTTCCGAAGTCCAAAGAGGAGTTGTCTGCCGCACTAAATCTTAGGCAGAAGTTCCGAAGATACTCGAAGAATGTATTGAAGAAGGCCGTTTCACACGCCGCACCAAAACAATCTCTGAGAAGGTCTGCCCAACAAGACCCATCAGTCACAGTAATATTTGAAAATCCATAGCTGATACCAACCTCATTATCTTTTTCTCACTCTTCAATAATATTATCACCTCTTCAAGGTCTTCAGTCCATCGAAACGAGTCAACCATTACCTTGAACATTTACCAGAAGCTTTTCAGTCGATTCGAGAGCTTGGGTACAATGAAGTTCACAGTACCGCAGTACATGGAACTACGATACTGAGTGTTCGAAACCCCCGCTTTTGCATTTTTTCCACCAGGCAGATACTCCGCCGGTCTATCCCCTCTACCCTCTTCATAGAACACTATCTTATCAACCTCGTCGACCGGACTTCTTAGATGGTGACGGGGTTGGTCCCTTTGAAACCGAGCAATGCCTCGCCATTGCAGATGCAGCTGATGGCAACGTAAGATTGTGAGGATGAGTGACGTTGGTGATTTACTAGGAAGTGCTTCCTTTAATTTCCATTTCTTCTCTTTCACCCAAAAGATCCAAGCAAAGAAGATGCAGTCTTTCACATCCTTCGTTCAATATATGGATCGAAAACACTTCCTACTCTATATCAGAGGGGCATGAATTTTTGGTGCTTCATCATCTGGAGCTTTAGGCTGCGGGACTGTATCGAAGGACCCGAGAATGAAGACGCGTCGCACTTATGCGGCAAGCCAAATTGCTTTAATGTTTCGCACCTGCTCTGGGAGTCCCACAAGAAAACATGGATAGGCGAGGTTGCTTGGTGTGGGTAGAACCCCCGCCCTGCGAATCTTGTGGAGGCTGTAATGAGAAGATGATCGTGGCGTGCTCCCATGGATTCTGGATCGTCTTACCACTGGTTGAAAGAGCTACTCCTGCTAATGAGGGAATCAGTGGAGAGCATGGAGATGTCACCGAGGACCCTTCAAGCCAAGGTCAAGCCGCTATCCCATATTCACTCACATGAAGCCGGCTGTTAGGCTGTCCATGTCGAACGGCTTCTCTGCACAGATACAAAGATGTACTGTAGAAATCGTCATGCTCATGGGTTTTTCCGCAAAGCTATGGATTTCAAAGGCTCCTTAAACCACGCCAGTAACATCGCCCATGACTGGGACCTCATTGCATATTCGGTGCGATGGAGTGGTGCAAATTCATTAGCGAAAAACGGCCAATCCGACAGGGACCTGGAGCAGCTAGTAAAGGCATACGAACACTCTTACAGACCGACTATTAAGAAAGTTGCCAAGTCGCCGCTGTCGCCAAGATCAAGCCGCTGCCCAATACTCGTGCAGGCAAATGTCGTTAGGCCATCGATGACGAACGACTTCTTCGGGCAAATCCACGGAATGGAACAGTCTTCGCGAATACTTATACTAAGTCAGAGTATCGAAGGGTTGACAGCCAACCTTCGACCACCTTGCATTCTTCGCTCGCTCCATGGAACATCTCATGCGCCTGCTGGATGACGTGGCCATGAATAAGTGCTGCGGCATGGACGTGTCACCCACAACCTTCCAAGCAACCTCTCGTCCACAATGCGTCTTCTATTCATCTTGACATTGCTCGCTGTTTTCACTGTCTCGATTGCCATTCACAAGCAGCGAAAGGCCACTGTGATCAAAGATCTTGAGGCCATTCAAAAAATTGTCTCCTAAAATCCTAAAGTCTGAGGATGCTCCCAAAACATCTGATCTACATCACGATGGCATTACTCCTTCTGATTGCTCCTTCTGTCAACCCCTTCCAAGACATCTGAGCTATATCACGATGGCATTACTCCTTCTGATTGCTTCTTCTGTCAACCCTTCCCAAAAGATCTAAACTGCACCGCGATGGCGATGTTCTTCATTTCGAACCCTTCCCAACGCCCCCGAATGCGAAGAATACTGCCCCTGCAGCCGGAGCAACAACAATCATGTTCACAGTCAACGCCCGGTCACCGCCCCTACCAACAGTCTCTGTCATGAATAGTACAGCGATACCAGCAACGTCACTGCAAACGACAGCAATTACTACCACAATGGTTACAGCGACACTTGCGACGTCTTCGCAAAAGCGAACAGGTACTCCCATAACTGTTACGGCGCATGATTCAGATCCCTTTAGGCCCTTCAGGACAATGACCTACAGCACTGCCGGGTTCATCTCCACTGTGATTCAAAGATGGTTGTAGTACTTGAGGTAGAAGCAGCGTACGGAAAGCACCACCCTCTAGCCCTCCATAACCTAAAACACCTCCAACTACAGCACCCCCCAATTCCCATTCAAGCACCAACACGCCGAGTACCACCTCATCTTCGTGAGTTCAGATCCAAAAGGATCCGTGAGCGTCGTCCTAGGTGGCAGAAGAATTCACTTCCTGCCTCGGGCTCATCCTCCCCAAGCAAGCTGGGAAGCAGAAATGGGGTACTATAACATCGTATTGTGTTCGAGCAACGCTAGCGCCGTCACCGACAAAGCCCGAAGCATCAAAGCAGGACCTGCGGTGCCGCGGTAAACACGGAGAGGCGAAACTCGAATGCTGTGCGCAGGCAACAAGTGAAGTGTTTGAAGAGATAACGACTGGGGTGTGAGAATGCTACTACTGATACGGGGGGTGACTACGACCTCACTTACCTGTGGTGCGCGGGGGTGGGTTGCGACACTCTGACACCAATGTCCTCTTCGATTGCTTCTTTCGCATACCATCAACAGCAGACTCTGTGCGCTTCGTAACGGATATGGCTCGTGGACTTTGCTTAGGTCCGCCTAATCGTCGAAGTCCCGACCCAGACACGTATATCGATCGCACACGCTCACGAAGTCATTCCGGCCGTACGCGCTTACGAAGTCCTCTCAGCCGTCACCACCGAAGACCTCATACACGCTCACGAAGCCATTCCGGCCGTACGCGTGCTTCTGCTAGTACCGGAAAGAAGCACGGGAAGGGTAAAGCCAGAGAAAGCACTCCAGAAACGGGGGATGGAACTGGGGGACGCATAGAGTTTATCCAGCTATCTTCTCTATTACCGACACTATGGAGAGTATCGGTTCTGTCTCTGCCATGTACGAGCTGACCAACGCCCCCTCGTCCACTGCCGACCCGGACTACGCTAACTTACAGAGGATTATGAGGAATATAGATGGTGCTATCTGTTCTATTCATTTATTGTCGAACAACTCTTCCCTTCTTCTTCTAGTAGACAAGATCTTGCTTAACATGTAGACCGCATTTAACTTCCCAAAGAACGAGATCTCAACCTTTTATTTCATGATTGCCTACTTTGTTCGCTTCTCAATTCTGCAATCAGAGACTCCGCCATCTTGTACCTGGCTCAAATCACTTCCTTCAACAGTTCCCCAAAAGGAATGGGGTATTTATATTCTAGTCCTTCGTCAAAACGATCATAAACCTCTCCTCTATATTGGCTCTGGTACTTCAGCAAACAGAGGAGTCCGAGCTCGCCTCGCTAACTACGAATCCGGCGTACTAATTCCTCACCACGTCAGCAATCCGGGCATCAGGTCGCTTGGGGCGGAACATGAGTTCGAAACTATCCTTGAACAATTCTCTAATGTCTTAGCGATTCCACTTGTAGCTCGCGGTGGCCATGCGGCTTCTATCATAGACAAGCTTAGGATAAGTATGTGCGTGGGAGAAGACGACGTGATCTCTGTCATGTATCTATCAGGTCTCAGTATAAGTATTGCAAATAGCTCAGTGGATGGTGTGTAGTTCTCATGTGTGGTAAATTGTTAGAGCAGTAATTAAGACGTCTTCCAGCACCGACATAGTAGCAAGCAGTTCAGAATTTGAGGAGTGTTCAGTTATCGTTTTTCAAAGCGTTTCGATTAGTGATTATGACATTACTAAGTATCGTAGAGAACATCAACATTGAATGCGTGCGCTATCCAGACAAGAAAATCGCGATGTTGCTTTCCAAGCCATCCTCGAGGTCTGCCAGCAGACTTCAAGGGCCTCCTCCTCAGCTGGTGATAGCCTTACCCAAAGCTATTTTGGCGTAGAATAGCAGGTAAGGGGTGAAATTATGAGTAGAAGGGCGCAGTGCCTCTGTCACGGTGGTATCGGTTACTACGTGATCGTTCATTCTCTGCCACTCGCCTCTAGGGCCTCGCGCAACAGTGACGTAATGCCCGCGATTCAACGTGCCTGAATGGTGAACTACAGCCATGAGTCGGTATTTCGTAGGTGTTTTATTGATGGTATAGGGCGTAAGATCCAGCCATTGTGTGAATGGGATGTGTACATTATCCTTTTGCCCGTCTGAATTGAATCGCCGGAACTCCACGACAAGAATCTCAGGGGTAGTAGCCAGCTCCAGGCTCCGTACAAGCTCGGTTGTCGCTACAAATTGGTGGCAAACTCCGCAACGCCAGTCTGTCATTGTTGCCGGGGCAAATACGTTGTGACGAAGGAGTCGTTTCAGCGATCCTGGGTTCTGCAAATTGACCCCAAGAACCTTCTCCGGGTTCGTCTGCTGCGATATCGCGCGGCAATAGGCACATTTTAGAGTTTGGGTTATGTCGTATTCGAACAAAGCTTTGACAATAGGCCGCACACTATTGATGTTCAGCAAAGTGATTGGGCATTATGCGTGAAATGATGGTAAGCTTACTTCTCATTTTGCTCTGGCATAGCATTGAGCAAATGCAGCAGAAATTCTGATGCGTCCTGTTGGCGCCGCCAATCCCACTGGCATTCGAGGAATTCTGTCTCGTCATGAGCAGCGGTCATCTGGATGTTGAAGCATAGTCTTACCCTGAGCCCTTCTCATGCAACGAGTCAGCCTCCTCATACTTGAGTCTATGTGCTGGCTTCTAGGCTCATTCCAGTATCTCAAGCTCAAGTAATTCATCGCGCACGGGATGCAGGAGCTTCTATCACTAGTACAATGCCTATGCGCGTGCTCGACCCAATTGACGAATTTGGGTAAGTGCAATAACGCCTGGATGACGCTGTTGCGGTAGCAGAGAACATTCTGGAAGTTTTGAAAGCCTTTAGATGTTGCGTGACTTCGTGATTGTCTCTTCCATGTAGGCGATATACGACCCGTCTAGGTGATATATGTCATTACAAAGCAACTGGATGATAGCAAGGTCCATACCGTCACACGCTTTGAGCGCTGATTGGCATTCTCTCTGGTCGGCCCGGCACGAGGACGCAGGGTTGGACTCATCTTGTGCTTGATGTCTCTTGTCCGGAACGTGTTTTATATATCAAAGTCAATTGGATTGCGTAATAGTAATCCCACTGCTGTTGCTGAAAGATGAGGTTGATTGTGTAGAGCTTGGATGGGACGAACGCAAGTTCGAAGATAGACATGACGAAAAGATTTTGGCGGCTGGACATAGTGAGCCAACGAGGATGCCTCACATGAGTCTATTGTTGTCAATAGCAAAACCTTTGTTGTCAATAGAATCATGGTGGCGAGACAATAGGTTTCCCGTTGTTTGGCTTGTCTTTTTCCTGTGAATGCATGAAATACGGGGCTTCAATCAACCGATTGAGCGACAAAGGGCAACATTGACACTAGCGAGTCCGTGATCGCAAAAAATGATTGACAACGACAAGAAGTTGGGTATGCTCTTTGTCAATAGGAAATGACATGCCATTGCACGAAGGTCCAGAGGTACATATGTCATGTGAGCGAGAGAATGCATTTGGAGACCTGCAAAGCTCAACACTTGTCCCGCAAATGCCTGTAATTCGGTCATTAGATAGCAATGTATAGCATTCAACCCTCAAACTGTGTTATATATATATATATATATGTATAAAGGGTGATACATATACGGGGAGGGTAACGTAGATAAGAGGAGGATGAAATGGGGAAAGAGGAGTAGGTGATGTTAGAGCAAGAAAAGGGGATGTATGGGAGGCTGTTGAGCCGCCGTCGATCTGCCGGCGCCCGAAGATCCTGGCCAAAAGACCTCCATCCTTGTTTCCTGCGGTGCAGAACAACAAGGCATCTACACACGGAGGCTCGTAGAACGCCTATGACTTCAAGTGAAGCGCAAAGTGACAGCGAATTGTACGAAGAGACTCATGTTCACAAGGTCTATGAACAGATAGCATCACACTTCTCTTCCACTCGCTACAAGCCATGGCCCATCGTCGAGCGCTTTCTGAAAGATCTACCTGATGGGTCCGTGGGCCTGGATGTAGGCTGCGGGAATGGCAAGTATCTCGCGGTCAATCCTAATGTCTTCATCATTGCCTCTGATCGCTCAAATAATCTGGTGAAGATCGCTACCAAGCATCAACCTCATACTTCAATTGTCGCCGACAATTTGACCCTCCCACATCCCAATGCCTCCTTCGATTTCGCAGTCTCTATTGCAGTCATACACCACCTATCTACGCCTGACCGACGCATCCAAGCCGTCGCTGCTATACTTTCGATCCTACGCCCATCGACAGAGAACCGGGATGGCGGATCTGAAAAGAATGGAGGGAAAGCCTTAATCTATGTTTGGGCTCTGGAACAAGAGCACAGCCGAAGAGGCTGGAAAGAAGGCGATGAACAAGATGTAATGGTACCGTGGGTCATGAAGCAAAAGCCCACGACCGAAAGTAGCGAAGAAAGCAAAACCTTCAACCGTTACTATCACTTGTACCGCCAGGGAGAGCTCGAGCACGACATTGCAGAAGCCGGAGGTCTCGTATTAGAATCCGGATATGAGAAGGACAATTGGTGGGCTATCGCTATACGAAAGCCCGGATAATGATTCCTTAATAAAGAAGCGAGTCCGCTCTATCATAAATGGACTTACTACTATAGGCTCCTAATTGACATATACGGATCATCATATCACATTGCGAATCTACCAGGGAAGCGGGAAACCTCGGTCGTCCCCACAAGTCGTGCGATTTCCCCCACATAATGTATCTTGCATTCCCTTGTTTGTATAGACCCAAAATATCAACCTTGCCGCTGCCCTCCTCCAGTTGTGATAGTGACCTCGAGGTACTTAGCTCCCCTTCGTCCCGACGCAGAGGTCAAGGCAGCTACATGCAAAACTCTAAGCACAGCAAGCGCCATGTTGAGTCTAAAGGACCGTTATCATTGGAGTCATGCGAACCACGAATAAGCGTTCTGCACGCCCCATGATCGAGCCAATACGTTGGTTTTGCCACGGACCCATGGCCCCGGTTGCCGTCGCCACATCTACATCCCACGATTCCTACCTGCGAATGCCTGCTCATTCCTCCCGATTCCAGGGCAGGGGTTCTTCCCTGTCTATTGCAACGCGTCGTACTCCATACATAGCATTCGCTGCACCAAGCTACTTTCGCCGTTACTTCCTGCCGGGACTTTTTCCTCTCATTCGAATTCTAACTTTTCCAACGGCCATCGCCCAGCATCCCACCTGCCACCACCTATCATCCCGCCCCGCAAACGTCCGGCTGAAAACCTTCAGTGGGGCATGCTTGCATCACATCCACATCCGCGTATGCATCATCTCCATCTGTGCTTCTGCTGCAGCCTACCAAGGTTGAGTTCGCAGAGGTCCTATGTACCAAGTACCTCGCGAATCTCTCTTCCTGCCTCTGCCCTCGCTTACATACCTTCGAAGCTGCTTGCCGTTCACAGCTGAAACCAACCGATCTCCACTTGCCTGCTTGATCCGTACCAGTCGTCGCCCCCACCCCATCATCTTGCTGCATGATCAAGGCTGCGAACTTCTCCGCTTTCATTTCCCAGTTGACGCATTCGCTCTGCCTGTATGCATTTTCGTCTATTTGGAATGCTAGCTTAGAAAAGCAAGCGCTGAGCTGAGATGGGATGTTGATGTAACCCTGAAACCATGTAACCGACGTACCAGATCTGGTACACCGATATGCCAAGACCAATACTCCATGCCGGTTGCCCGATTTGGGAACAGTGTAGAAAAAAGCTATCACATATACATATAGCTTCATTGGGGGAGGTGCTAGTGGGCTTGAGGCTCTACAAACCGAGGAAATCGGCAACTCCCACGCTCGTACCGTGCACTCCATGGGGCGGATCCAATGAGATCGTGTATGAATGTATTCTACGACCACAATACCAAGATAAGGTACCTAGTGTACATACACATACAGCTTCATTGGGGGTCCGTGGGCTTGCGGCTCAAAGAACGGCAAACCCCCAATTTTAGCCCCCAAACTCATACAGTGCACTCTGCTCGGCTCCATAGCTGGCCCTGGTCAATAAATATCTATCGTGTATGTATTCAACGACCACAATACAAAGGAGGTATCTAGTGTACAGAAACGATTCCTACCAAAAACAGCCTGGTGTATCTCAAGTGACTGCCATCCCTCCATGCAAATACCAAACAAACAAAACAAAACGAAGAATCCAAATGCCGAAAAACCGTGTGCGCTGGCGAAAAGGATATTCTTTTTTTCTTTTTGGCACGGCCCCGAAATTGGGCGTTCCGAACGCTGGCCTCCCAAAAAATGCTCCATTAGATGCCTCCCAATGCGCGAATGCATATTCCCATCACCTCCTTGTGTCCCTTGTGTCCCCGGTTTACGGGCTTCCTCTTCTGCTTGATCCTTCGTCTTCTTGCTTGATCCTGCCGTCGCCTCCTCCTCTGCCCAAGAAAGCTGCGATCTCCCCATCCAATTCTGCCACTCCAGGGAGCCTTGTCTCACCTCCAACCCGTCGCCTCCTCACCCTGGGACCCTCATCTTCGTCCTCGTGCTCAAGTTCTTCTTCGTCCTCATCGTAGGCTGAGTAGCTGTGCTCGCTCTTGATTGGGGGTATGCTCACGGGGGTGTAAGCCAGGTTGGCTGGCGTAATTGGAGCGTGGGTGATACCGTTGCCGTTGACGCTGCTGAAGGGAGAGCTGAGAGTAGTGAGATCGCGACCTTCAAAGACCCTAGTCGATTCAAGCATTCGGTCTCGTTGGGCCACGCGGCCACCGCCGAATTCTCCAGGTTCAGCGTGGGCAGCGGCGATGGCAAAGGGGACAGCGTTAGCTCGGCGAGCCATTTCGTGTTCGCCCATGGCCCAGTGCATCGCCTCGCAAGCTCGCCAGGGGATACCAAGCTCATTTGCAATGGGATTCCAAAGATCGTGTTTGAGTCTGTAGCTGTTAGTATGAGAGTCTGTTCGTACTCTTGCAATTTTGACAAGTCTGCTTGAAAGCTCATGGTCGAGATGTGACGGGAGCATACCTATCATACACTCTTGCTAGTCTGTTCCGTTTCTCCTCGTCCCACTCGCTTCGGCGCTCTAAGTAATTTTGGTAATGCAGCCTGCAGCTGATGGCACTGCGGCCGCGTAGTTTTTTGCTGATGTCTTCCCATTTCATGCCCGAGCCCCGCAGTCGAATGATTTCAGCGTCCTCCGCTGGAGACCATTTTGACTGCTTTTTAGCAGGCGAGCTAAGAGGGCGCTCGTCCGAGGGTAGAGGTCGCTTTGTTGGAGGAGGAGCAGCTGGATTCAAGTTCGGATTCTGCTCAAAGACTGCCTGTGATGTTTTCGAAAGGTAGATTTTCTGCGATGGAGGTTGTTGCGGCTGCTGCAGCTGATATTGGCTGGATATGTTTGTAGCGGAAGTAGACGCTGAGTGCTGAGATGCCGTAGAAGTGGGCGATGGGGAAGGAAGGGTAGGCAAATGGACTTGCGTAGATGGAATTGAGATGGATCTGGAGATTGGCGGAGGCTGGATTATCCGAGAAGGTGGGGACGGACTCGTCTTGAGGAGATCTCGGATATCCAGTTTGGCGACTGGGTTAACAAGGGATGCGTGATACTCAAGCATATGCGGCATATGCGCGATGGTTTCTTGTCTTTACTGTTTGGGTTGTTGGTGTTGCTTGAAGTAGCACAAAGGGGCAGAGGACAACTAGATGTATGGGCAGCTGCAAGAAGCTGCAGCCTTGTCTTTAATGATAAAGGCAGATAGAACCAAGTATGCATGAGGTCTGAATTATATTTCATCAGACCTGTGAAGGAGATCGATATCATTTAAAGACTTAGGTTCCAAGCTCAGATCTGATAAGGTTGTCCATATTGGGATCACGAGGTCACTAATGGTCAGCTCCACGAACCAATCGAGTTAATAGAAACCACTTTCCTGTTTTGCATTGGCTGACCACAACAAAACCGCCCCATGGCATGGTGAATCGTTTCCAAGGCAAGCTACCACTTTTACAGAGCCGTTTATAGGATAAATGTTTGTGTGTGTACCTCCATGTACCTAAACGAAGCAGGGATCCTCACAGTATGCGGGCATCCTCCAGCTTGAGTCTAATGATCGTCAACCGGGAATTCCTTCCCGCTCGCCTGACTTGTGGCTGCATGGACGTGTGGTTCGCAGAGAGTACGATCTGACGAAGAGCAGAATGGGGGTGCGAGCCAGATGTCAGAGGGAAAAATTTGACTACTGACGTTGATAGACAGGGGTATGGCACCAACGACGCCCCCGCGGTACATCGTATCAGTTTAAGATCTAATAAGAAGGGATTTGCCGCGAACAACAAAACGTAAAAGATCTAGCATGACGATCTAGTGAAAGCGACACGTCAATCCATCTGTCATGATTGGCCACATAGGGTCCCTGAGGCAGCGAATTGCGGTCAAGGAACCCTGCCTGTCAGGGACCGTGAGGGAGCCAGCAAAGTTGACTATTTAAACGACGAACCATGATCCGCATTCAGCGGAGCGCACTGGTGGCCGTAGCTGTCCCTCTATATGAAGCCCTGGTGAGCCTTTTTCAGCACTTAACAGTGCGTAGATGTTCACCTGACGAGGTGCTATTTCATGAGTCGCTTTTTGGAGCCTCTCATTTCACTGATTGGCGGTGAGGCGAGGAAGGATTTGTGCATATTCCATGTTGTTATGGTCAAACGACCATGCCGTTCAACCTCGAACGGCTCAGGCGTATGCGAGCTATGTGAGGGTGTGAGCCAATACTGAGTGAACCCCCCTTCCATGGCAGGTGTCCTTGTTAACTTAGAGTTTTCAATGAAGCTGCCATGCAGCATACAGCCACAAGCCTGGGATGAAATAAATTGATTGCCACTCTGGCATTGCTTTTTTGGCGCTGCAGCAGACGATGAATGCTGCAGTACTGGGAGCAGAGAAAGAGCATCTGCCATCCAATCCTCGACAGCTCGGGCCGACTTCGGGCCTCAGGGCGGTGAAGTTTAAGCTATTGTTAGCATTGAATATGGTGTCAATGGTGTCAAACTTGACAAGCCTGGTTTACTGGATTGTGTTGCATGGACGTCCAATGTGCTGGCCAGTGTACCAGTAAGGGCCCGTGCCGCTTTTGGGGTAGTCCGTTGCTCACCAGGGGAAGCTTGGACAGCTCAGAGCACAGTGCAAGCAACCGAGGGTGTGGGGCGGCGTCGTTGGGTGAGCGTCCAACATGAGAATTGAGATGGATAGATCACAAACAGGGGTAATCCAGGTACGCCATATCAGATGAGGTTGCATGCGCCATTTTGGTGTTCTGCAGATGCAGGAAAGCGTCGGGCGGTGGGACAACGGAAGTATGCCTCCTAACCTGGGATGAAGGCGCGTGAAGGAGCGGTCAATGAACCGGCCGGGGGGGGGAAGGGGGCGAGGGGCGGCTGCTAGTTGCACCCTTTTTCGAGCTTTTTCAAACGAAGGTAGCAACCCTATGCAACCCTAAAGCTCCCCTACATCCGTGCCCATACTAATCCATACCACCCTCAGTATCATTCTTCGCCAATCTCTCCCAAACTAACCCCCACGGTCATTGCTCGAGAAGTTTCTCAAACGACGCCACCACCCATGGCAACTGCCCAAGATGTACCACTTCTCATCATCTCCACCGCCTCTTCATCGGAGAGGCGCATAACTCCCTCATGGACAATCTCCCATCTCAAGGCCAAACTAGAGCCTATAACCGGCATTCCACCAGCAGCGCAGAAGCTCACATTGCGGTTACCCGATCAGTCTGAGGAAACAGTCATTGAAGCTGCAGATGAAGGGAGTGTGGAAATTGGAAGATGGCCACTAGTTGCCTACGCCGAATTGAAGGTACCAAATTACTTCTCAAGAGCCCCAAAAGCCATTCCAATCTCTGGGGGTCTTTAGCACCAAACATTGTGATGAAAATCCATTTCCTTAGCTGATATGCATCTCCACCGTTTTGGTATCTCACTACGGAGAAAAGAAAGTTCAGTGTTTTGGTAGTTGATGAAACTGTTGTACTCGGATATCTCTATCTCTATGTAATTTTGAGTATGTAGATCCTCAATCCAAAGTACTCTCCTCATACGTCTCTTATCTGACCATCAATCCAGATGATAACGCTCCTGTGTTTTAGAACTCCCACCACACCGTGCCCAATCCAGCACACCCTTCTCCTTACAATGTCGTAGATCTGTTTCTGCCCGATGACCTTACGTGACTAGTAGACAATATTCTTCTAACGTCTTGTACTGTTCAGGTGACCACGACAGGTGACAGCAATTTTGCCAGCCTGCCACCCCTGTCTTCAGTTGAAAAATACACCATGCCCGAATCTGAGTATGAGAAGCTGTCGGGCACCGTTCTTGCCCAGAAGAAAGCCCAGCAAGTCGGCCGTTTCAACCCCAAAGCCCCAGAGATCCGCGAAATGAAGGTGAAGGAGATGGTGGAGGAGGTCAAGAAGAGGAGTAAGTCGTTCCGAGTTCCCCATGGTTGTCGCGTGGTTTTCAGCCTCCTTTGCGCCTGTCAGCACTTAACCTGGTTTTCCCAAGGCATTGCAGTAGGGGCCCGCTGCATACTCTCGAATGATTCAAGCCGTCGCGGCACCATCAGATTCGTGGGTCCCATCCCGTCGCTCCCCGGTGTCCAAGATGCTCCTTGGGTCGGCATCGAGCTTGATGAGCCAACCGGCCGGAACGATGGTAGCGTCAATGGCGTACGCCATTTCACGTGTGAAAAGAACAAGGGTGTTTTCGTCAGGCCGGAGAAGGTGGGGGTAGGTGATTTTGAGGAGTTGAATCTCGATGAGGTGGATTTTCAGATGGAGGAGATATGATAAAGGGGTCCAAGTGGAGATGGCGATGGTTAGTCGGGTACCTGGGGGTACATCCGGCAGTTACTGTTCGGACTATCCCCAAACGAGAGATTGTTCATGATAATCGTCGTAATCGTCGGTGAAGGTTTAAAATTTACTTTGTGTAAAATCTACGTGACACCTCTCATTCTCCTAAACCCCCACGTCGATACCTACAAGAAACCTGATCGCTATCTCGGAGATTTTTCCTCAAACAGAGGGCGGTGGATCTTCAAGCCATAGTTCGTAAACAACTTTTCGAGGACCCAAAGCATCTGGGTTGGAAAGCCTGCCGCTGTTTACCGCTGTATGCCACACGTCGCAAGAATTTTACTTTCTAATGTAGTTCAGTTCAGCTCTCTTCTTCATGCCCGAAAGCGTGTAGCCTTAAGTTAGCGGATCCCCAAATAGGTTAAACGCTAGAGGCAATACCCGAAGGCTGTGCGACGATTAAAACCCATTGGACAATTGCGCCAGCGAAAAACAAGGAATGAGGGTAACCAAAACCAAGCATCAAATCTTCAGGAGCTTGACAAGCTGACTAGTAATGCACACAATTTTTGAGTTTCATTAAGCCAACCTGTCGTGCTGAGTATATGCGTACAAGTGAAGAATCCTTCGCTCCTGGATAAATTTGCTAATAACATGCTGCGAGAACCCGATGCCGCAGCCGATGGTTCCCAGACCGCTCACGCCTCTTTCGAAGCCGCCTACGAGAATAGATACTCGTTATTAAACAAGATAACCACATGGCACTTTGCGCTATGGAAACCAGTAGAACGCCCCTTTCTATACGGGTGGTACCCACCTGAACGCTCGTGACAGATTGCTCGCCACCGCTCTTGGGCCACCAGAATGCACGGTTCAGATGCTTAGGATATAGCGCTCTCATCTATGGCGCCAGAAGGCACCTCGCACCCTTGCGCGAAGAACATGCGTGCTGAGTTTATGTCTGATTCGTTGGTTATGGAATAAAAATTTCCTGTAGGAATGACAAGTCAGCGAGAAAGCCTATTATTTTCATGACCGTAGAAGTTCAGAGAAACATGAGTGTCAGCTGATCGCGGGCTTCGCAGATCCAACTCCTTTGCAAGTGCTCGAAAGGGCCATTGAAGGGCAGACTCAAATGAAAGCTGCTTACCTCTAGGAACTTGCCATTGTCCTCCTTTTCCGATGCTGAATTTTGTTGGCGGTGTTCCAACATTGACCGTTACACGTCCGTAGAAGACGAAGAAAACCATTTGCATTCTCCTCGAGTTTTTCATGCGTTTGGCGCATCCTGGTGGCAGATCTACCATACCTGCTCCGAAGAAGTCTAAAGTAAGCGTTTTGGCGAATTTGAAGTCGGCTCCTGCAATGTCACGCATGTCGATAGCTTCGAAAGAGTATGCGATATCTGCTTTGATAAGTATGGGAGCAAATTTATTGAGGAGCGGCATGTAGCTTACCTTCTTCTCTAGTGTTCTCCTCGTCATACTTGTTCGTGTTCGGATCCCAGTCCATTACGTTTGCGACCATAATCCCAGGGCTCAATTCCCACGCTGCTCTCTCATCCTCATCCTCCTCCTCTTCTACATCCTCAAGCTGAGATCTCGCTCGCCGTTTACTTTTACGATGTAATTGTGGCAGCCTCCGTCTGGGAGGCTCCGAGATCTCCTGCATCCTCACAACCTCTTTGATGGCAGGTAGTGAGTCGTGGGTGTATTCACTCATGACTACCTTCTCCCCAAGCCAAGTTTGCAGGGGTTTGATAGATTGTCTGCCGCTCCTAGTAATGATGGCTCCACTATCAGTAGCGGGTGTTTCACTTCGCTGGAAGAATGCTGATCTTGGTCCGACTGATCCAGCACGCGAGCCAGCTCGTGAAGGTGGCGGCTTTTCGGCAGTCTTTTTAGAAGCCTTTATTTTGTTCAATGTATCCCGAGGCTTTGGCGGCGGCATTTGTTTTCTGTCGTCTTTCACAGACGGAGTTGTCGCCTGGCCTGCATCGAGGTCTTGATAGCTTTCAGTCTTAGACTTCTTCGGCGGCCTTCCACGGGGCCGCGCTGAATCTGGAGCTGATTGCGATAGCTGCTTGTTGTCCACCGACGTGGTAAGCGCAGGCTTTCTGCCTCTACGTCTCTTGCCTTTGGCTCCAGCACTAGCTTGCGGCTCGGCCATTCCACTGGTTTCAGCCTCGTAACTCTGCAATTGACTTTCACCGTTGTCATCGCCTGGCGCGCCTAGATCAATAGCGGACTCTTCCATAGCCTGGTGCATGGTAACGTCATCATCATCGTAAATAATACCATTAGTTGTACCGCGTCCATTTGTGGCATCGTTATCCTCCTCCCCGTAATCGTCTGCTCCAATGCTCAAGTCGAATGCTCTCTTATTCTTCCCTTTGCCCACAGTAGAAGCAAGCCTTGACACTCTTGACAAAGACGAAGGAGCTTTCTTCGGCGAGAACTCAATGCTCTGTCGAGGCTTTTCCATTGAAAAATCTAATTGCCTATTCACAGGCTTATTAAGCGAGGGAGGCGACAGAGTACGGGTGGGGTTTCCACTGTTCACGTTCCTTGAGGGGGAGGACATTGGCCCCACAGATCGCGGCTTAGATCTTCGCGGCGAAGAGTTTAGATGCGTTTTCCTCGGCGATATCGCGCGCGGAGGAAGACTTGTTCGACCATTTCGAGCGGCGCTTACTAGGTCTGTGGGTTCGGGGATTGTACCTGCTATGGCAACGGTCATTAGTGGAGGCGCTTCAGGTTTTATATGCTGATATGATCTCGAAGATTACTGACTCTGGTCAATGTCCATGCTATCATCCGCTGAGTATGTTTGGTCAGGCGCTAGGCCGTTTGGCTGGAATAGGGTTTTGGCTGGTGAAGAGAAGTTGGGGATTGGCTCTAGGCCATGCTCGTCTCGAATGCCGGTATCTGGGAGCTCAGCACCGGTACGCCTATGTATTCAATCAGCGTCGGCGGAAAGCAAGCTTCATTGCTGTAATGACAGACCTTCCTTTTGTCCCAATCGCCGAAAAGTCGCCAGGCCCCCTCTCCTTTCGGGGCGTTCTTCCCCTTACTGGTGCCATAGCCAGATATTGATATTGTGCGTCGTTTGTGAAGCCTCAACACTTAGTCTGTGATGATATCGAAGTCGTCAGGAAAGTACCAGCCGGCGCAAATATTTGACGTTCGACAATTCTCGCGTCAAGGTCGTGATGCGGGCGGAAAGTGATAATAAGCACAACAGACACCTGAAAGGGTAAAGCGTGAATTATATAAGCAGCCTCGGCAGCTACGCGCTGTCGCAAAACGCGTCACTTCGTCTTTTGAATATTTAACAGGGACTGAGAAGGAGCAAGTATCACTTCTAACAGTGTAGCTGCTGTTCGCAATACGCACCATGCTGAGAAATTGACCACATTGTGAAGTCTTGATATCCAAATATGGAAGATATTGACTCACAAGATATTGCGCAAGCGACTCCAGCAAAGGATGTCTTCATCGCCCCATCTATCCACGAGCAAGCGATTCTAGCTGGAGGGTCTTATACACATCATTCACCGGTTCCAGAGGCCCTAGCTATTGATCTGTCGACCGAGTGCGTTCTAGGAGTCGACGAAGCGGGTAGAGGCCCTGTACTCGGTATGTTATTGTGACCTTCGACGCCATAGGCATGAATTGACACATCCCCTAGGTCCTATGGTGTATGGTCTGCTGTATCTGCCGCTTTCGAGTCATCGTCATCTCCTTGCTGAGACTCACCATTTCGATGATTCCAAAGTTCTTACCCCTGCCGTTCGGTCGTCGCTCATGCAAACCCTTTGCACGCCCGATACAGATCTATATAAGCATTGTGGATGGGCAACAAGGGTCATGTCAGCACGTGACATTTCTGCTGGCATGCTGAAGCCTGCCGGGACATATAACCTCAATGCTCAAGCCATGGATGCCACTATCGATTTGATCAAAGATGTCTTCGCAAGAGGTGTCAATGTTCGAGAGATCTATATCGACACTATTGGAAGTCCTTCGGTGTATCAGAAGAAGCTGGAACGCATCTTTCCTACCGTAATGATTACGGTTGCTAAGAAAGCTGATTCGCTCTATCCTTGTGTCTCCGCTGCTTCCGTTTGCGCCAAAGTTACCAGAGATGCCGCCCTCGAAGTCTGCTACCAGACATATTCATCTAAGGAAGCGGTGGACGGAGAACCTAAGGCATCAGCAGACGGCTGGGGCTCTGGATATCCGTCAGATGCGCGGTGCACAAAGTGGTTAAGAGAGAATATGAATTCTGTCTTCGGATGGGGCACCGAATGTAGGTTCAGTTGGGGTACCGCCAAAGACCTACTTGAAGCCAAGGGTAGCGGTATGAGGGTTGAATGGCCCACCGAGGACGATGCAGAAGGCATGCGGGTTACAGACTTTTTTATGGCTTCACCAGCTGGCGAACAAAACAATGAGACCAATGAGCTAGCTACGTGGTTTGGGCGGCCTGCTGCAGAAGAGGTTTTTTGAAGATAGTGATTCTTCAGAACTACGATAACAGGACAAGACTCCTGCTAAAATTGACCCACCGCAGAATTCACAGGTAATTCAGCAAACGGGCTTCACTCCCAAGCCGCAGAACGCCAAGATGGGGGAGGGAAAGTACCTACTATTCCCCTGCGAAACATTCCAGTAATGACGCATTGGATGGCAGGTATGACCACAGCTAAGGCCGATAAGTAGGTTCGCTTTGGACTTGCCTCTGCTACATTCTTTTTCGTAAGGTATCGGAAGCAGGTACTCATTCAATATCACCGAGCACACAAGTCACAGTCACTGGCAGTCGAAACTGTCTGTCAGCTAACAATGTGGCCGGAAAGTCAATCTTCAAAACCGCACTATAGATTACTGATTATGAGTCCGTTTCAATGTCACAGCCGTGGCGTTGCGCCGGATATTGAGCCGCGTGAAGCTTAACATCAAATCTATCGGCCAATGATGTTGCTACTGTAATATGGTACCGACGACGAAACGCCATCAATGCATGGCGAAGCGATGTTACACTGGACTTTTTGCCTCATGTGGTTGCCGTTGAAAAGTAATAGTCGTCCCAGAGATAATCATAGTCCTCCACAATGACACCGACCATGTCCAGCAGTGGCTTTCCCTTCAATTTTTCCGCAAAACCCCGTACCCACGCCCTTGTCACATTTTCATAGAAGGCTCCCCTCATGCCCCACCAAGCCATAGCCCATCCTCTCCTCTTCAATTCTTCCCTTTCGACCTCACTCAAGGCTCTCACACCTCCTACAAGGGTTTCCCTAATATCTTTCCTCGCGAGCTGCCTGGATACAATCTCCATAGCAAATCCCAGCGCCCAAGGCCGCCAATCACTCTTCTTCCCTTGACACCTCTGTAATGCCAGTGCATAGACAACAGGCCTAAACATCCACATCAACTCCGCCACCTGCCCCTGCACGGTCGCGATCTGTCGCACCAGCCTCTTCGCGCTCTTGATCTCATCTGCACTTATCACCCTCTTCCCCAGAAAATCCGAAATGCTCTCGCCCCCTATCCCCGAATTCGATGGCATAGGCGGCAGTCGCATACCTGTTCGTGGCATTTTCCACTCGGTCTCTAATGGCGGGCCGTCCCCGATCCCATCCCAGCCTACGCCTGGAGTGCTGGCGGCCTCATTGTCCGCCCGTCGCTCTTGCCTGTCGTCACCAACGCCTGTGCCAATGACGGGCCTGCCGCCACTGACCCGCCCCATGCACAATCGTAAGACAGCCTTTACGGTTTCCAATACTACCACAACCCGCCACCGCATCTTCTCCCCAGCGCGCTTGGCGAACATTTCACATAATAATTGAGTATACTGTATCGTCCGTAGTAGCGCCGCACATCGCTTGTATATGGGCGAGCTCAACTGACAGAAGTTTTGATATCTGTTAGCTGGTGAAGGGGGCGAGGGGGACGGCAGCAGGTGGGTATGATAAGCTGTGAGCAGGGAGAGAAAGGTTTGCAGGGATTCTGAGGTTATGGGTGTCTCGTGGAAGCGGCCCGGTATGATGTATTGGAGTGAGCGGAGTGCGGATTCTATTTGAGAGACTTGAGACGCGTTGGCTTGGACAAAGGAATTGTAGGTGGAGAGCCATTGGGACGGGAGGGACAGGTAGTGGGTTGGGATGTGGGCTTGGAGGCGGGCGTTAAGGGTGGATGTGTTTGAGCTTTGGGAGACACCAGGAGCTGGGGTTTCAACGGCCATGATGTTGGCTATTGAGTGGAAGTTGCGCAGTTAATTGTTGCAAAGTAGAGGCTGAGGGAGAGCAACGCGACAGCGAACTGGGCCGAGGTCAGAGAATGTCTTGGCGTTTCTCTCGGCACTTAAGGTCACCCTCTATGTACATCGCTCTGAAAGAACTCCACCAGTTGGTAGGACGCAAACCTCCAGAATCATGACTGACATGCATTTTGGTAGCATGGGTTCAGAAGCAGATTCGATATATGTACAGCTATTCGTTTTCCTTGTGGACCACACCGTCTGAGATTACTCCAAGCATATTGTCCCACACCGGATCGAACATCATATTCGATAGCAGTCTATTTTCGCCAATGACGGCTTAGGATAACGGACAGCACCATCGACGAGTTTCTCTCGAGCAGTATCGAAGCGGAGCCAGGTGCCTCAGCCTATGCGACGTGCAGTCATGTAGGTTTTGATTGCTGGAGCAGCCAATGTGGACTCGAACGGAATTTCCAAACGGCCATCGGGGAGGTTCTTTCATACCATTGTTCTGGGACATTCTATCAATTTTGCTCTGGGGTGTTTTCCTACGTTAGACTTTTCCAGGACCAGTACTCGCGTTGTCAATAGAAACACGCCTGGCAAACGTACAAAGAGCTAATTCCATCCTCAGGAGGGATGGGAACCGCGTATTCTACCACACGACTTTATGCTCAGCGTGGCGTTTTGCTGCATCGCAAACTCGATGACCGCGAGTACTCTCATTAGACGGACGATCCATTGCGGCTTCCTTCATTCCTCTGTTCCATGTTCGCGCGAGTATTATCTGAATCTGCATCGGCCGATTGAACCGGATTCAGGTCAGGATCGTCCAAGTCTGAAACCCCTGAATACAATCTAAGCTTTTCAGCGAATCTCAGCGCTGCATGTTGCATACACTAAAAAACCGTGTGCCGTACGTTCCGGGATTTCATTCTAAGAAGAGAAACAGGGGCCCCAATGGCGTACCTTGTCCACTTTACCAGCGAATGTGTCTGACGGAGCCTCTATAGCGTCTCTCATCTTTGAATTCATTGTGGCAGTGTTGATTCGTACTTCTGGGTCAGATGCTCTAACAGACTTAGGGACCGACGAGAACCTATCTATCGAAGCCAGCGCTCTCGAAACTTATATCGTTGACGATAGTTCTCGTGCCCACAAACGTGGGCTGCCGCGCAACAACATGTAGCTCCTTCTCTGCCCCTGAATGGGGCCACCAGCACTGGTTGCTGAACAGCAAGTGCCATGCATTTCTGGTGCATCATAACTTAGCAGGCTTATGATTTAACTCAACGAGAAAGCATGATTAAATCGATGAGTTTCTTTGTTTGTTGACCAATGTTCCTGTCTTTAGAAGCCGAAATCAGTATAACTCAGTGGGGCGAACACCATCCTGGATGCCTGGCGTAGCAGACAAAAATTTATGGTGGGGTACCCAACAATACTGCATACCAGTTCCTGACAGTGCATCTCTCTGTTAGCCAGTTCCAACGCTCCTCTTCCGATCCGACTGGCCACATACCTAATTTGTCTTCCAAGACAAAAAAAGATATGATCTCGCCAGTATCCTATACTGTGGCAATTCTCAATCGAAGGCAGATCATCGTCAGACTGCCGCTTTCTCACGCATTCAACATACGTTTTCTTGCAAATTTCGTATCGTGGAAGCCGAAAGGTCGAAGGTGCGAAGATCGACCGGAGATAGGACTTCTCTCTACCGGGAGACCTTCTCGCGTAAATATAGCTCTCTCAAGTGGCTTTACCTGCATTTTTCTCTTGGACGTGTTGGCAACTTTACAAATGCTGACTCTTTCGCTTGCCATTTACGCGAGCACACTGTTTCCATGGGGGCTGCGATTGAGAATATAAACACGCACGCGTAAACAACCGCAATAGGAGTGATGTGAACAAGACAATACGGCGTAGTAGTCGAGACTACAAGCCGGGCAAGCCAAATGATGACTGTGACCAGTATTACCGTCATTTGATTGGTCAAGGCATGGTGGCTTGCTTATCGATCTCCCAAGGTCAACGTCCTCATTCCGGATGTTTCCACACCTTCGTGCATGTATACTAGTAACCCTGGTTTCCTCAAGTCAGGCGAGTTATGAAGTCCAAGCATTGGGGGCCTAGCAAAGAGCTGTCACGCTGAAATATTTGGAACATCATAAAATCAATAGCCGAACAGCTAGGACCCGCAATTTGGTGGCTCGGACATTGATAACCCCGCTGGTTGAGATAGATGTTCTTAAAACTATAGGACAAGAGAGCCATGCTGACAAAAAGACCGGGCAAATGTTATGCAACCTTTGGGTTTGTAAGACCATGTGGGATTTAGTGGCTGAGTGGAGCATATCAACAGAGATATTTACAGAGATGTTGAGGTTACCTTACCATACAAGAGCTGCCAGCTTTGTAGCTTGGCTATTCATTGGAGACTGAAGAATGACACATAACGCGTGCTTATGCGCCTACCATCCGTTCAAAGAAAGCAATAAGTTACGTACCTTACACTAGCAACTCTTAGCGAGAATTTTAGTTGGCAACTTTGCCGGCGATCATAGATGTCAGAACCTTCAGCCCTGAACATGATTCCATAATCATCAATAATATCGCTAGTGGTGAGTACAAAATAGGGAGGATAACCCATACGAGATGCTCAACATGAGACTGATTTCAAGGGAATATCTCGTATCAATCATCCTGCCACTGACTGTTGTTCGCACATTGTCTAATTGGTCCAATCGTTGCACCCAAAATCTGGCCTATTACCCAAAGCTCAAGCCCCTCGCATAAGCTCCTTCCTATAAAAGCCTATTGTTTAGGAATAAAAGCTTCAAAGCGCTATAAGTGGTAGCAGATATGTCACAAGCACCTCCACCCGAGGAAGCTGCTGGTTCTCCGCCGCCAGGTAGACTAAGAAGAGAAGGCAATGATTCTTTATGGAAGCGGGCTAGACGTACATTGGGCACCAATTCTTTAACCTTCCTACAGCCCCAGAATCGTCCCAGTGGTACGCCATTCTCTGTCTGATAATTATTGTCCCCTGGCCATTCCCACCATCTGTTCCTGCCTTTGGATAGGATTATCAAATCCATCATGTCGCGTATTGTGTTGGTAGCAGCACATGTTGGAAGTCTCCACCGTGAAATGGCATGAGTTCGGACCAGGCGTCAGGCAGATCATTGATTATGCTAACATTAATCTATCAGGCCCGACGGCTTCTGGTTCTGGGTCTGGTCCTGCAGCGCCAAGTAAAAGGAGGGAGCAGGTTCGTCATGCACAACGGTATGTCCCATGGTCTTGATTCCAACGTTCCAGCGCGAACTGCTTCCTCATCTTGCTCGAACCACCCTCCCTGCCTCGTGGCGCTACGCCTTCATCCTCTGTGCATACGCTCACAGATTGCTTAGCACACACCGTCAACGGACGCAAAATTACATCAAGACTTTGGAATCTGAGGTCGTACGTCTTCGGGAGTCTGAGATGAGATTATTAGAAGATAAGGAAAAACTTCAAAGACAAGTCGACATCTTGAAGAACAACCACATCTCCTCGGAACTTCCACTACCACCTGTTTTCGAAACCGATACGCCACCCTTGGCGCAGCCCCCTCAACTATCAGATTTCGAAATGCCGGCGACGGTATCATACTCTGCTGATGATAATAATCACCAAAGACTACACGTCAACTTCCAACGTCAAGATCCTAGCCAGGGACTTGGCTACCCAACACAAATATATCCTATGGCAGCATCTTATCAAGGTCACCAAGATCCACAAGCTACACCAGACCTTCCAAACGGTTGGTGGTTCCCTTATCGTATGAATTTCAACAGCTGAAGCCTACGCAAGACTTCTCGCTACAGGCCTTAAACGTCTCCTCCGCAAATGAGCCTAGGAACGTGTCATCAGCTTACGCGGATCCCGATGATGGAAAATCCTCTCAGCTCGTGGACACTATTGAGATTGCTATAGACTTCGTCCTCGCGCTGGAGCATCCATGCATGCCACACATTCCTTATCCCGCCAATCCACCAACTGAAGATCCCGCCAATCACCTGATGATGGCCTCGACGCCGTTAGTGGCTCGTGCCCCGGACGTCCCCCAGCTCAATCAGTCTTGGACTGCGAGTGGTGCCATCATTAAGGAATTACTGAATCTATCATCGAGCATCAACCTTGAGGGCGAGATCACTCCTGTGGAAGCTTGGCACCGCTTGCATCAACATCCGGACTTCTGGAGACTCAATCACAAACAGATTGATTCTTTGAAGCGCGAACTTAGCAGGACAGTCAGGTGTTGCGGGTACGTTGGACCTTTCAACAAAGTTTGAATTGCACGATCTTTATGGCTAACAGCTTGGGGTTGTAGATTTGGCGCCGTTTTGGATGAAAGCACCTTTGAGGATGCCGTTGCCAGAACTTTGGCTCAGAATACATAAATTGACAGCCTAATATTGCAGATGTGTTCAGGAGTCGATTTATTTGTTCAGCCAGTGCATCAAGTGGCCATTAGATGGGGGCCATTATTCAGCATACCATGGATAGTCAAGCAATATAATCCAAAGTATTCTGTATACCATTAGGTGATCAGGACAATGTACATTAAAACGAGTATTTTCAGGTGACACCGCAAAGTATAGTTTTCTAATCTTATACATATTAGCCGATCCCGAGGAAACATTCAGTCAATTCGGCATGTATGTAGGAGTTCTTAGCGGCTTGTGGTAGAGGTAGATTATCTTCAAATGGGCATGCAGCCCGGGCCACAGTAAAAAGCGGTGATGTCCGGAGATTGCAGGGGCCGGTAGATCTCACGACCTGCACTTTGGGAAGGATTGCTTTACCACTCGAGAACATAAACCTTGGTATAGTATGTGGAATGCTATTGATTCGCCGGGTCGTCGCTGGGGCGAAGCTTACTGTCGTAATAGCCTTTGGGTGAAGCCATGAGTGTACATAGTAGGCTGCAACGCGTGATGTTTCACGCTCATAACCTTCTCCATTAAAAACACTTAACCTAACTCGCCTTCAAGACATTTGCGCGGGTTAGCTACCTTCTCAGAAGAATGTTTGCCCCTCAAATTCAGAAGATGTATTTTGGTTACGGTTCGAACTTGTGGCGAGAGCAAATGACTCTCCGCTGCAGCTCCTCGAAATATTTGGGAGTCGGTGAGCGATGGCATTCCGTTAAAAGCAGCGAAAACTCACGCCAACCAGGCCGCCTTTCCGGGTACCGCTGGATAATCAATGGCATAGTGGCCTCCATTGCCTAGAAATGTGAATTTCTTAGGGTCTAATATAAGAACATAGATCGCGGATACGCCAATGTAGTTTCCTCTGGCAACACCGGGGATGTCGTCTATGGCCTCATCTATGACCTAACAAGCTCTGACGAGCACTCACTCGATGCCAACGAAGGCGTTCCTTATGCTTACACCAAAGAATTGCTGCTGGTGGACTTCTGGGCTTCGAAGGACGGGAACAGCCCAGTCGATGTGACGAAAGAGGGGGAGAAGCGTGATGTGCTCGTCTACATCGATCGCAATAGGACGACAGACCTTAAGCCAAAAGCCGAGTACATTTACCGGATGAATCGGGGTATTGAGGACGGCTTGAAGGCAGGTATTCCGAAAGACTACGTGGAGCAGGCCTTGAGACAATTGATACCGGAAAAGGTGAGCGAAGAAGTAAAAGCGTTGGCGATTAAGCAGGCATCGGGCTTTGAAGACGAGGATTAGAAAATTAGATGCAATTTACTCCATTTCTGCTTGATAAATGCTTACCTAGTACGTGCAGATAGAAGTTGAGAATATGTAATCATTTCACAACCAGTACGTGTATTTTGTAGCAAGGGCCAATCAGCCCTATGGACCAATGAGCATGAGAACAGCTTGACCAGCACACGTCGTCTGGTCCCTCTATCCAACAAGCGCTTTGCAAACGCCTATCAATCGGTTTCAAGGCTGGTCATGGCGTATGTAAGCCTTTACTCCCGGCAGTATTGTTATGGAGAAACCTATAGCGGCAGGAGTTAGAGGTACCTGCGTCCCCCGTGTATGTGAGAACTGCTCGTGCTGAAATACTTGGTGGCTTAGTTGAATATACCGACCCCTCTGGGATTTATCCCGCGGTAGCCCGCGAGCTGCTTGAAAGACTGCCTCTGAAGGGTCTCCACTGGAGCAATTCCTCCGGCTTCATTCGATCCATAGACAACCTCTACATAGAATTGGTCCCTGATGATAGGGCCAATCCAACGCCCCATTCTACATCCTCCGATGGCTCATCTGGTGCCCATGACAATGCACCTGTTACCAAGGATGACGGTTCGAAGAAAGAGAGAAGACACCAATTTCCAGGTCTTCGTCGAACTCCATACCTGAAGATCTATCTTCTACAATGCACCGACGTCGATACATACAGAGCTAGCTCTAGGAAGGTGGTCCGAGACTGGGTCAATGATCATACGCCTTCAGCCCAGAGTAGCAGCCAGTTGGACAAGCAAGAGAAACATGACGCCTTTGAGTGGCTAATAATACATGTGCTCCCTCCATTAACGGACGGGTCCACCAGCACTCGATCTGACGGCATTGCGGAGAAGAGGCCTAGTACAAGTCGGTGGCCCTCTCGCTCGTCCACTAGTGTCATTGAGAAGATACGTGCAGATTTCAACCGGACATCAAAACATACCGTTGATCGCGTAGCCCAAGTTCAATTGACTGAGCGTTCGACAGACGACTCGGTGCAGGTCAAACGGCAGTCGCAAGATGATCAGAATGGGTGGGCTGACCTGACCGCAAAGCTGAAGTCCCTAATACTAGCATCTTTTGGCCTTAGAGTCAGTCAGTATGAGGAAGATATCAGAGAGAAGGAGATGCAAAGAAACCTGCCAGGATGGAACTTCAACACATTCTTTGTACTAAAAGAAGGTCTAGCAATGGGATTCGAAAACATGGGACTGCTCGAGGATGCCTTAACGGTTTATCGAGAGCTAGCTGTAGGCTTGGCCGCGGTCATTGATGGGCAGGAGGACGACAGTGTTGATAATCAGCAGACGACCCATTTCAGCCCGTGTACGGATGAGCTCAAGGCAGCGTTCGAGCATGCACTTACTGTCAGTCGAACAGATGGCCAAGGAGGCAATAGAGACTTACGGTCTACGTTAGACTTGGGTGCACTGGTACTAGATACAGATAGGAAACCTTTCCGAAATCTGATCCTGGAGAACAATATTCCCGTCTTTGACTTTCAATCTTACGTGTTTGCCCGTCAGATGATTCTACTCTTGCGTTTAGCGAACGCCATTGTTCAGAAATCAGCCGCCATCAAAGACACGCCCTCTAATGACACCGATGCAGATGTTGCTACAAGCGCACGTCTGTCCAATCTAGATCAAGTTCAGTCTGTCAATCTTAGTATCCTTGCAGAGGCTATAGAGCTATCAAAAGAGTTTATTGCCTCTGTTGCCCAGACCGTTCGAAAAGACATTGAAGAAATCATCAAACAATTAAAATCTAGCCATGACGAGGAGGAAGGGGTTTTAGATGCTATCAAGGACAATATTACCAGCTCCTGGACCTTTTCCGCATGCCAGTGCATTCTCGAGACAACATTAGCAACCCCGCTTTCGAAACAAATGGAACCCCTGTTGCGCCAACTGAAGCATAGAATTGTATCGAAATCCAAATACGACGAAGATCAAGCTACCAACGCGATCCATCGCAATGACCTCCCCGCTCGAACTAGCTCCTTGCCTTCCCACCCAGTCAGACCCGAGTCGCCTCCCCAAGAGAGTTTCTCTTCGATAACTTCATTACACGCAACGCGGCCTCTGCCGCCAGGATCAAGGTATCCTGGTACTGCAGAGTTAGCAGCGCAGCGAGGAGAGCTTCTAGCTCTGGAAAGACGGGTCCTCAGTAACATTGGCCTACGGCATGGTGGTTGGCGTGTAAGTTTGGCCGACATCGCATCAGCTTGTGCTGTAGAAGAGGAGAACCTAGAAGATGTCAAACTAGACGACGAACCTACTCACGAGAATACAGCTGTCCAAGATTCAGCTAACCTCCCGAAAGCCGCAACCTCCGCTGGCATACAGAACTGCAGCATACTTACGGCTTTGGAGTCAAGAAGTAACTTCTACGCGGCATATGAGGTATGATGATCGACCTCAAAAGCAGCCTAAAGCAATGGATCATTGACATATTTTTCAGGATCTGACAACTTTAGCACTAGCGTCATACGAGGTCGGTGACAGGAGGAAAGCTGCGGAGGCGATGACTGCAGACCTGGCTGTCATCCTGTTGTAAGATTTGTACCATCATCCGCTCCTGTGCGCCTTCTGACCACCCATAGTCAACTCAAAGAATACGACTTAGCTGCTTCCTATTTCCGTCAACTAGCTCCGTTCTATGCAAAAGATGAATGGTCCAATCTGGAGATGGTCATGCTCAATATGTATGCTGAATGTCTTAGTCACTTGCAAAGGACTGAGGATTATGTCCGCGTTGCATCAAGAGCTTTAGCCAAGATGGTCCAGAGTTCATTGGCAGCGACAGGGGAGCCTCAAAGAGGCTCAGCTGACTTGATGAGCACTGCTCTGAATCCGGACTACAACCCTATATCCCTCAAGGACATCATGACTGCTTCATCATCACTTGACCAGCCAGTTTCGGTCCCAATGGACCAATACTTTGATCATGTCGCGCTAGATAAATACATTCAGCATTCTTCAGACCATGATGGTTTTGCGTTGCTTCTGAAGTTTAGGAGTCTTCTACCAGGGAGTCTTGAAGCTCAATCTGTTCGAGTCAAGCTTACTAACGCTGGAGAGGAACCACGGTCTGATCTGTGGCTTGCTGTTGATGGTCTACAAACTATTAGGGCAGGCCACAACCAAACAAAGCTTAGATCAAAAGTGAGTAACGTATAAATCTCCAAAAAACGAAATGTGCTTACAATTCTATGTATAGATGATGCCGCTTGGTTGGTACGCTTTGGGGAACATCAGCATCCAAATAGCCAACCTCATCTTCGTCAGTGATGTGACTCCGACATCCAGTGTTTCCCTCTTCAAGCTGTTTGGAGATCCAATGACCAGTAATCGAAACTCGCGAGACCAAGCTCGTCTCTTGATTTGGCCTACACCGAGGAGCCTCGAAGCTCGCGTCACGCATTGCGAAGATGTCAATCTTGAGTTGCCGAGGTCGATCAAAGTTGAACTATCTAGTGGCGAGAACGAAATCTCTCAGGGCAAGCTCCTCCTGCGAGCTGCTTCGGCGGGCCTTCGCCTCCACACGGCAAAGGCATTGGTTGATAAAGGTGAATTAAAGATCACTGACAATACCCAACCAGGTACTATCACTTTTGATGGAATCCCCGTGGGTACCACGACCTTTGTCAGAGTACCATACAGCGTCGAGAACGACCTGAAGGATATTGTTGTGCGAGTAGAAGTTACGTACACGACGTCCGAAGGTGACTTTACATATGCTAGCAATTCGAAGATCTCAATCCTACTGCCACTAGCTATCAACGTACAAGACATCTTCAAGAAAAGTATTCTGTTCTCAAAGTTTACTATAGGCACCGCTAGTTCTGTACCACTACGCATATATAATTGCCATCTCGAAGGCAACGAGGATTTTTACGTGGATTCGCCTACCTTAAACGACATAGAGCTTGATGTCTTCGACCTGCAGCCTTTATCCTATATTTCCAGGATAAGACAGAGACTCGATCGCCAGAAAAGCATGGGCAAGGGCGAGCCCATTAACAGGAGATTGCGTCTCCAGATTAAATTTCGTTGCCTTGATGAAGAAATCTGCGCAGCAGCCGAAATCCTCTTCTTTGCGGCGCTTGAGCGCAGTCCTTTTCAAGTATATTCTAGCATTTTAAAACCTATACTGTCAGCAACGTTACGAAGAAGCTTTTCCGTTCAATGGCTTGAAGCAGCTGTATTACAACGCGAATTTCGATTGGAAAATTTCGACGAACGTCAATGGGCGTTGTACCTTTCAGGCCTCGCCATCGATCAGCGCCAATTGCTGGCAGCGTGGTTGAGGACCTGGCATGAAGTTCGTATCACTTTCAAGTACTCACCGAGCTCTGCTAATCTTCTGGTAGGAACACCGAATCATCCGGCTTGAGGAGGGCACTAGCTTGTCTCCCATGCAATATCTCACCGTCCCTGTTGATGTACCCCAAGTGCAGGTATTGCACATAGTCCGTATGAAGCAATCACATCCTATAAGCTCGGATATAGAACTACACACTGTTCCGATTGGGAAGGCGGTTCCGATGGAATTAGCCATCACTCATACTCGCTACTGGGATAACCGGCAGAGGCAAAGCCCAGGAAACGAAACATTAGACTTCTGTTACGAGTTGCAAACCAATTCGGATTGGCTTGTTGGAGGCCAACGGAAGGCCCATTATACTGCAAGGGAAGAGGAAGTTTTGACCTTCTCTCTTTTGCTGTGGCCTCAGAGAACGGGATATCTGCTCCTCCCACCAATCGAGATCCACTCAATCGCACGCTCGACGGATGGGCAGAGGGAGAATGAGTCGGCTGGGGAGTCGACGATTGCCTCGGAGATTGATTATCAGGATCAGAGCCGCACGATACTTGTGGTGTCGGATTTATTGAGTACGACGGTAAATCTTGATCCTAGGGGGGGAGGCGGAGGTTGGCTGGTCGAATTTCAAAGTAGGAGCACGTGAAGTCTTGACCATACTCCCCTTCTTGGAGGTATTTGATACGTGGGTGAGCACTTCTTGGGAGACCTACCTAGGAGAACGCGTGTGACGGCGGATGTCTCTCTATGATACACAATTTGGACAGCCAAAAGCTTAAACTATATGTTAGAAGGAGTATCAGAAGCATGTTCAACTCCAACCGGTGTGAATTACACATATACAGTGCACTATTACACATTTCAGATCCAGTGATGCTCTCTATCAAAAATCGTTTCAGGAACCCTGACGTTTGAGCCTCGGGCCAGATACAGTACCTACGAAGTAATTCTAGGGGTCTAGGTGTAAATCTTGACAGCGCTAAGATAAGGTATTGGTCCCTGCAGATTCCGTCCCGCCAATTGAAGAAGGTAACGCTAGCTTCCTGATGGCATCCACTTAGCGTCTCAACAGAAAAGGCTTGGCGTTGAGCCTATCCATTTGTTGCATGTCCAGCCTGTAACATCCCTATCACCTATCAGATCCCACGTCAATCCCCGAGCTGCCCCGCCACGACCAGAGATGTAAGCTGAGGGGGACTTGCAACTCACATTCGGGGGCAGCCAATTGATCCTGCCATGCCCTTTAGCGGAAGGTCTTGGAGGCTCGATGGCGAAAGAAATGAATGCCCATTCGACCACGGCTCGTAATCGTAAGGTAGCCCCTCCATAAAGCATCAAGTCACACAAGCCTCGTAGGCTGAAACTCGTCCTCCACACCCATTTCTGGGTTCGCGCGTATTCTGCACACATTAAGTACCACGTAATGCCCCGGAGCATAAGCAATTCCAAGACTTACCATCAACATTGCTGGACAGGAGAATCTGGGTTGTGAAAGATCTCCATAGTCCATTTTCTCGATTTGACGTTCCTGGCACTTGGCCTGGGCCCTGAGTCTTGGCCACTTTGCGCTTAGCGTCACCTGGGGCAGGGCTCAGTTTTGCAATAAATTCAAAACTCTCTCCACATCTCAACCCACGGCTTCCATCTCCTGCACTCTTGCATTTCCACCTTCTTGTTTGCTTCAACGACTTTTCGTGCAGCAAACAAGCCAATTGTGCAGCATAGAAGGGGAGCTCGTCGCAAATCGATATTCGCCAACAGTCCTTGTCTGGCACAGGTTGCACGAAGCTTACATTCTTTCTATTTCCGTCCTAGCAGCCCGTTTTCCCTTGTTCTTCCCCCAACAACCCTAATCAGCACACGAGACGCTCGCCATGTCGGTGACTTCTCCTCGTGAGAAGTCTATGAATGGCTCTCCGTCTCCCGTGTCAGCCTCATCCACCTCCATGGATAATTCTCTGGAATCCTCGCCAATGTACAGCCGCATTCCGTCCCAACGTCAATCCCAGACATCTCTTTCAAGCATGGAAGCAGAGATGAGCGTAACCGAGTCTACCGCAGGCGTTACCGACCCTAAGAAGGATACCATCGACTTGAACAAACTCCAAGAAGCACTCGCGGACGATGAGGAGATCGGCCCATTGTATGACGCCAAGGGAAACGACTTTGAGGTTCCACAGTTCACCATGAAAGATATCCGTGCCGCAATCCCTGAGCACTGTTTCGAGCGTTCTGTCACACGAAGCCTGTCATATGTCCTTCGAGATGTTCTTTTTCTCGCGGTCAATCTCACACTCTGCATCAAATTCATAACGCCCGAGTACATCCCTTCAGAAATTGTTCGTGGTCTGTTATGGGCCGGTTACACGTTCCTGCAAGGTTGTATTGCAACTGGCGTGTGGGTCCTTGCCCATGAGTGTGGTCATCAATCGTTTTCGCCCTACAAGGTAGTCAACGACACTGTCGGCTTCATTTGTCACTCGCTCCTGTTGGTTCCATATTTCGCTTGGAAGATCTCGCACGGCAAACACCACAAGAATACCGGGCATATTGAGAGGGACATGGTCTTCGTTCCCAAAACGCGAGATCAGTTCGCATCAAAGATTGGCAAATTCGCTCACGAGCTTTCAGAGCTCACCGAAGAGGCTCCACTCGCCACTGCCATTACTTGCATTGGTCAGCAGCTACTCGGCTGGCCCTTGTACATTTCGACCAACGTCACCGGGACCGAATATTATGCTAAGAGGAAAGACGGTCGCGGTGAAGGGAAGAGAAATGGTTGGTTTGGTGGCATAAACCACTTCAATACTTCAACGCCTATTGTCGATGGGAAAGACGCCAAGTTGATCCTGTTCAGTGATATCGGCCTTGTTTGTACTGGTGCACTGCTTTATTGGCTTGGTACGAATTATGGCTGGTGGAATCTAACCGTGTGGTATTTCATGCCTTATCTTTGGGTAAACCACTGGCTCGGTCAGTCTCTCTTCGATCTACAACGCCAACAAAGCTAACCCGCTGCAGTTGCCATTACGTACCTTCAACACACCGATCCTACCCTCCCTCACTACGAGAACGGTGTCTGGAACTTCCAGCGCGGAGCAGCTGCAACTATTGATCGTGAACTGGGATTCGTTGGTCCCTTCTTCATGCACGGCATTGTTGAGACACACGTCCTCCATCACTTTGTTTCTACAATACCCTTCTATCATGCGGACGAGGCCTCCGAGGCTATTAAGCCTATCCTAGGCCGGCATTATCGTGCCAAGGTCGGTGGTGGAGTGTTGGGATTTGTCAAAGAATTATACACAAATGCACGTGCCTGCCAGTGGGTCGAACCTTGTGCCGACGCGGTAGGCAAAGGGAAGCAAGTCCTGTTCTACCGGAATCGCAACGGCGTGAACATTCCACCTGCGAAGCTTCCTGAGCCTGAAGTACAAGCAAAGTCCTGAACAGAGATTTCGGGACCTAAAAGCCAACATGGCCATGAGGTGACGACGAAACGAGTCGCAATACATAGACCGAGCATCTTGTACATACACTTCGATTTTGCGGATTTTTTATGTCTTGGAACGGACTCAGTGCCGTTATGTTCAGGACTTAGACGAATTATCGATTACCAACATTTTCTCTTCATTGATTTCGATGCGCTGCCCTCGGTCGGCGTCGACTTCAATCGGGTGTCCATACCGTGGACTTGCAGCTACTTTCTTTAATCATCCACTATCACACCTGGTAATTTCCCAGCATTAGGTCTTCCTCCCTTGGGATATCACGACATAGACGCATCATGACGTGGCCGTCATGATGTTTTTGGTCTTTGATCTTTGATATGGGTTTATCGATTGTGAGATAGACAGGCAAACAACAATAAATGACAAAAACCTATTTCTAGCACTATGACCTCGTTTGACATCCTGTAATGATGTTGAATTACAAGATTCAGAGGATTTATGAGTCAAGTAGGTCACCCAGCTACATTATTAAGATCTGTTCAGGCCCCCCCCTCACCAACTCGGCACCAGCGGATGTGGGGTGCATAACGAATAACGCACATTGCCATCTCCTAACATGGGATTCTGCAATCTTACGTGCTTCCCTTCCCTTTCTCCTTCGATCAATCGATCAATCAATCAATCAATTACGTCCATCATAGATACATCCATCAAACATATATGCCTAATTTGTTACTTGCTTACCAATCCTTTCTCTCATGTTTATCTATTAAGCTACCTTACTTGAGTGCTTTGCCTTTGCATTCTCTCTCTCTCTCTCTCTCTCTCTCTCTCATATCTACGGTGCATCTATCATATCTCAAACTACACAACACCCTCTCTATGATAATTCTTACATGTCTACATAGTTCAATTCGATCTTAGTCTTGATTCCCACCGAAGGGGGAGGAAGAGGAAAAGGGAAAGGGATGGGTGGAGATGGGAACAGAACTGGTCTTTGGAAAGGGAGCGCATGATGGACCGAAGGCATAGCTTATGTATACTCGCCTCTCCTCATGTCTTCCCCTCCCATTCCAATCCTCTTCCCCTATCTATCCCTTAGCCATCCTAAACCTAACAACCAAGCTATAAAGTAAACCTATAAACAAACAAATATAGAATAGGAATAGGCGATACCTCCCTCCCTTCTTTCTATCCATCTATTTCCCTTCCTTATGACCTACACCAGCACATCACTCCCTTCCTCCCTCCTCCCTAACCTCCCTCTTAACCTCCACTACCTCTACCACCATGCCATGACACGGCACCCACGCACACAATTGAACCCATCCCATACTTACAACTAGAGCCTCAGTATCTGTCCATTCCATCCATTTACCCATCCATCCCTTCCTTCTATTAGTCCTTTCATCTCTCCCTGCCTCCCTCCCTTCCTTGCATCTCTTCGTCGTTCCCTTCCATCTCTCCCCTCCGCATAACTATCCCATACCTATGACTACCTCTACACCCTCAATATCTGTCCATGCATCCATTTACCCATCCATTTACCCATCTCTTCCTCCCTCTCACATTTCATACCATCTCCATCTGTGTGTGCGTCTGCCTCTGTATATAGCATTCGTACCTAGGGGGGCGGGTTTGCTGCTTATTTAGCTATTCGAGATGGGATGGTATGGGTGCTGGGTGCTGCAAGGTTTCTGTTGGGTTGGGGGTGGGGTTGTGGAGGAGAAGGTTAGAGGATGAAAACCTCGGTATACTTGGATAACAATATATTGAATATCCCCTAAAATATCCAGTAAAAGTAGCGCCTCCATATTCGCTGAAACCGCCTCGCATGCCTCGCGCAATTAATTTACTCCGAGGCTTGCTATTGTTTTGATCTTCAAATACAACCCAAGCTAATCCAAGCACGTAGAAACAAAGTAAGTACTGTGGTTGATAAAATCAAGATCGTGAATCCAAAAACATCACATCACAAATCGTTGCCGCCCATGGTAAGCTAGCTAGATAAAGTAGGTGCAGGACAGGGAAATCATTGCCAAAATAAAAAAAAACCAATCCAGAAGATGGTGATGATGGATAACGCCGAAAAGATAGATAGATAGAGCCCAAAGTGACAGTAGACCGCCGTGGTTGTTACTTTTACACCACCACTGATAAAGATCGCGAGTGGGTTTTTTTTTGGTGTGACTGGATGCCGCCCATCTTTTGGTATGGTATTTAAATAGATCTAGCGTGCGTTTGGTCGTTCCCGGAAATAACAATGGTGCATGGATCGAAAACAGATGATGGCCCAGGGGAATCGAATCCGAGGTCGTCGCCGTGTAGAGGAATCCAGATCGCGAATAAAGGGCCGGCAAGGAAAGGGAATTGCAGAGTTGAGCAACAAGAGCACAAGATTCGAAAACAGAAGTGGTATCTTTTAAGAGCTCGTGGAGTTTGGATATCATGTTGAACCGGTAGATCCGTGTGATTAATGTGCACGACGGCGAGTGACGCTAATAAAAGTTAACAGCTGCGTCGAAGCTTTTCGGGATCAACCAAGACTGACCTATTCTCAATCGGACTGGGACATTTTTTTGCATGCTGAGTACCATCTGCGCGTTTATAGACCAGCGTCTTCACACTGAAATCCTCCGCGTATGGATCCTCAAGCTCGCCTGTGTCCGTTTCAATCTGTTCACGGTCTTTGCCCTGGCCAGCGCTGTCTGGACGCATGCCACCGAACATGGGTTGCTGGATATGTTTAGAGTCGAAGACTTCGCCGAATGGGCGTTTGCTGTTGGTACGGGCTGATATAGAATTGCTTGATGTAGGGGTGGCATAGCTGAATGGGTTGTAATTAGACGAGTATGACGGAGACGGAGCTATAGGTCTTTGCATTGCAGAGGCTGGAGACCTTGGCTCATGCTTTGGTTCAAACTTCTGATCTATGCCAAGGGCTTGATCAAGGTTGTCAGTCTTGAGCGTGAGTGGAGGCAATTGCGGTTGTGCATGACCATTCGTACTGATTGGTGTAGTTGTTCTTGACCCAGGCTGTTGCTGCCCGTTGTAGGAATAGTGCTGCAAGACCGGGTGATTCTGAACATAAGGAGCCATGCTCAAAGTAGGGGGTTGATGATTCATAGTCATGCCGCCAGATAATCGCCTAGGATCTGACATCTGCCTATAGTCTGGACTTTCGCTAGGTGACTGCGGATGCAAGTAATTTGTATACGATGGCAGCTGTTGCTGATTCTGTTGATAACTATAGCTCGGTGGACCTGACAGCTGGCGGGTGTGGGCATTGGAAACGTTTTGGAAGCCATTATTGGTTTGGACGTATTGTTGGGGTGACGGCTGGTGTACCGCCTGAGGCAATGGGAACTGTGTGTATGACCCATTATTAGATCCACCAAAGTTCAGATGAGGGCCATAGGACGTGGCAGACTGGGCCGGTGCCGGTGGTGGAGGCTGTTGATAATTGGCTTGCTGACCGTTGGTAGGAGAGAAGTAATTATATTCCGGGAATGATGGGCGACGTCCTGTGCTATATGGTGCTTGGGAGTCCATGCTTCCATGGCTGATCGAGCGTGGCCTATCTGGTGCCTGCTGCGGTGTCCCGTAGTGTTCAGAGTGCGGATAAGCACCATTGTCCTCATCAAAGTCCTGATAGCCATCGCTAGCCTTGTCTCTGCGCCTCATGCGCACATCACGACGTATCCGAACCCGACAGCCCTGCTCAGCGACGGTTCGACTGAGCGGCGTACTCTCTGACAGACCAGGGAACTTCTTCGCACTGTATACCGCGAAAGGAGTCGACTTCACTTCCAAGCGGAAATGGACGTGTGCTCTCGGTGCCATGGGATTGCTGGTCAAGAGCTTATCCTTCATCTCTGGACTACCCTCCGGTGGCTCAACATCCCCATCTTTGGCCTCCTTGAGCTCTTCGTAGAGGCTGAACGCCAGCCTGTACATCCCTTCATGACGAACCGACAGATCTGGAAAGATAAAGTATCCTGCGGGGCTTGGACGGTCGAGGTATGCCATGCCAGCAACGGGCGATCCTGTTAGGACAGGGAAGGTAGGAGGGGTCACCGGCACACGGCCTTTGTGCATAGGACGAGCATTCTCAAGCGTGGTGAAGAGGAAGAAGTTGGCATTATGAGAGAAGGTAATGTCGGTTTTGGCATCGCCTTCACCCTCGAACACTTTCAGCTCACAGACGGGTGGAGGATCAACAGGTCGACGGTCAGCGGAGGCTAGAACAGAGTCAGTCAGGGCACGGTGTAATGTGAGGAGTCTTGTAATACATACACTTTGCTCCTGAACCGCAGGCTCGGGCGCGTTCGGGTTGTTGAATGACTTTGACTGTGGTCCGGTTAGCAGTGGGTAGCCTTCTATAAAGATGCGAGTCTCCATACCCTCATAGGTGAGGTGCCGGCCATCTTTTGTAAGCCTACTCATTGAGCTCTCGGTCTCGTTTGAGACGGTCAATGTAGTCGCCATAACGTTCAGGGCGCAAAAGTGTATGGCGCAAAGGGTTGGATATGGGTCGTTTCGACCCTGACAGTAATTACGAGTCCGTGGTCATGGGATTGAGGTTATTTGCGGACGAGAGAAAGGTGCAAAAGCCAGGGCGCAATGCGATCAAAGCCGAAGACTCGAAGCTGAAGCTGTCAGACGTTAGCATTCCGAAAGAGCGGTCGTTGGATCGCTAGAAGAGTGAGAGACCCGAGGGGGCCCTGATACGTCAGACTGACAAGGTTTTTGGGGCCTCTAAGGACCCGGAAGGATGGCTCGCGACGTGCGGGGAGTGGCAGGAGTTGTAACGCGAGGTACAAGGCTTTCAATTATCGTACGGATGGTATTGTCAATGGTAGGCTTTGATAACGGGTGTGCGACCTTGGCTGCGCAGCGAACAATGTGGGTGTCCGGCCTTAGTATGACGATGGGTTTTGGAGCCGAACAGTATCAAAGTATGACTTGTGGGGATTCTCTTTTTCGCGGGAGACCCAATGATATATTGCCGCCAACCCTAATCCACTCACACACACTTGGGCTGTCCCAGCTGTGCCTTCGTCTGTCTGCCGGAACAGTCTCAATGGGAGTTGTCGCAGTTCATGCACCCTGTCGCGAGGTGAACTTGACGACGTGAGGTGTAGAGGAGAAGCAAGAGAAGGAGTAGAGTAGGGGAGAGACGGCGAGTGCGACACCGGTGAAGGAATAATAGCAGGGAATAGCGCAGTAGGCGTAGTTTTAGTTACCTTAAGCCATGAATCGCTAGCTTGCCGAGAGGGAGGACCCTTGGGTCTGTCTTTGTTTAGTTGTACGTTGATACGCTGCTACTGTAGAGTGCTCTCTCACACCTCTCAGGGAGCAATGGACGGGACTCTGCCACGAATCACAGTGAGGGAGTGTCCCGGGCTCATCTTGGGGGGGTGGGCTGGGGGCGCTCATGTCACACGCTGATTGACCCAACCAATAGCGCCCGCTACTAGGCTACACTAAATGCTCTCACGGGTTACTGACGGGATCGCATCCGCCCAAAGCTCCTCCAAATCATCCCAATCTCGCCAATCACGACCGCCCCTTGTCGGCGGGAGGGGGAGTGCTACATTGCCTAATTGGATAGCACACTCTTTGGGCTACTTTGTAAGGTTGTGGGAATTTCAGCCACAGCATCACCCGCCTATCGTAGTCACACTGTCATTCAGAGTCGCATCTGCTCTGCAGGCACTCTGAGAATAGAGATATCGTGTTTTCGTTTGAGCAATGACATTGCATCCATCTTCGAACGATCAACTGCACCTCTCTATCTCGATCGTCTTTCTGTGGCAATCATTAGTTGAAATCAGTGCAGATCATAGGCGGGACATCCATCTCGCACCGAGAGAAGCGCGAACGCGAACAAGTGATCACCAGTCGTCATCCCTAGAACTAGGGTCAAAGTGTACTTTTATGGTGGCAGGGGTCGTGGTGGGAGAGCTCAGCAGGCAATTGATCGGCATAACGCTCCATCACTTGAATCACAGGTGCGATAGGAATGACTGGACACACCAGGGTTTGAAGCCATCATTCCCCGCTTCAGGGGCTGACATGGGTTAGTTATAGGGGCATACTATGATACTGTAAACAATGAAGCGACGCTTTAGCTCCCACTGATAGTGCAAACTCTGCTAGCCGATCCCCAATAACGGCCAAAATTGACTGGCTATGTTTTCCTGACGCCTACCATCGTTGTCGGCTGCTCGCCGAAAAGTTCGTCGTGTGAAAGGTTAAGTATGAAAACGTGGGCAGATAAGTTCTGATCATCCCGAAACAGATGCGTAGAGGAGGTACGCGACAGTCGACGGCGCCACCATAGCGGTGAATCTTGAGTACGGAGTCTGAGAAAGTGTGCTGAAGATCGCCCTGCGCCTTTATCTCACGTTCCTGGTCGTAGCGGCCCTCAGAGGCGTTTTATCGGATGATAATACTGTCACCACTGTACGAGTATACAGTAAGCAGATGTGACGTGAGATAGTGGTCCAGAAAGACGAGCAATCTCAATGACCAAACAGGCTCAGTGCGTTGTCTACTGATTGCCTGCCAATTTCGCGGATGAGTTCCCCCGGGCGATGTGGACGAGACCAAGAGTGATAATGATAATGAACGAAGCACGTTTGTGAAAGAGTTGCATGACTCGTGCATCTGCGATAGGAGAGTTAGTATTGAGTATGGCTTGAATATTTACGAAGGGTCGGGGCCGCGATGAACTAAAGTGGGCTAAGGTATCGGCCCTTATTCCGCCAGTGCCCCACAGTAATCCCAGGACCAAGGAAAGATTCAAAAGGCGCGGTACAACTTGCTGGGACAGATGACTTGCTGAAGGCTCTTCGTCTGTTTCTTATCGGCCACCCGCTCCGACTTGTAGTGAACCAATACGCCCCAAGCTCCCAAAGCCCCAAGCCCTCGAGGCCCCGGAGCTTTGAGTCCCGGGAGGCTCCATTCACCAAAGCCAACCCCCAACCCCCATTACGGTAGTACTCCAGATACCGACGCTGAACACCCTTCCTCGATCCACTCATCTCTCACCCCAACAAACGCGCATGCTGATCCCCAGCATCAGTTCGATGCACTGCATCTAACCCTGCTGCCCGCTGCATAGGAACCTGCCCGGCATAGCACTAGAACTACCCTGCAAACCCGCATGCAGCAGCACCACCGTTGTCCGTGCAGACACGCTTCTCCCATCGCACGACCTATTCTCCACTCTTCACTCCCATCCCCAAAACTCTCCCTGCAATCTTCGGTCCGAGACCATTGCCAATTGCCACAGAGAACAGAATTCGTACATGCAGCTTGCGAACCGCACCCTGGATCTGGCTCGAATTGGCAATCCGTTGCATGCCATCAATCAGGAAACCCCTCTTCTGTCACTGATGGTTTGGGACTGGACTGGTGATTAGAGTTGTGAGATTTGCGCATTTGATGGCCAGTCAGTTCTGTCTTTTTTTTTGCCGCTGCGATATTATTCTCCGGATATAGACTTTGGAATTTGCAGATGTTGAGACTTCAAAGCCGTTTACTATGCGCCAAAGCATGTCGCGATCTTCCCTTTGAGTCTAAAGGCCTGTTCAAAAAGTCTGCTAATCGAAATGGTACATCTTATCTTGAGCACCTTGTTCATTCATCCGTTGTAAAGAATTATGCACAATCAGAATCGCAATTGATAGTTTCCGTATTCAGAGTTCATTTACAAGACAGCGATCAATATCCTAGCTCATGGTTTTATTATCCGCATGCAATTTTCCTTTTTTCCCTGTACGCTCATCAAAGTCATTCCCCAGGGACCAGGTACTTGGAGCAGCACCTGAATCTCCCCTGTTCAGTATCCACTCCCAGGTGGTAGCTCTATCAGGCACAGAGAATTATGCCCTCCCACGCAGCCTGCCTCCATAATCTCCCTATAAGATTTCCTACAAAATCCCCCTTCACGTCCTCTGTACGCAATCTCTTTGCAACCTCGGCACATAATTTCCCTCCACATCCTCCCGTACACAATCAATCTCCCTGAAGCCTACCTCCACATCCTTCCTATACCTCTCCATGGTCTCGTTCCACAACATTCGTCCAGCCACGGTACACAATCTCTATACAATCTGCCTATACAATCTCCCTATGCAATCTCCCTCCCGGCGCCTCAAACAGCAATCCCCACGATCCAAATACCCCCATCTCACCTCATCTCCACATAATCCTCCCTTCTTCGCCCCCAGATCCTCCCTTCCAAACCCCTCCCAACCCCAGATATCCTACCCTCACCCTCAGCCCTTTACTCACCCACATTCCTTCCCTCCTACCATCCTCACGCCCAAAGAAAACTTATATTTATTTATATTATCAACGTTTCATCTATAAATAATTAAATAAATTCATATCTTCATACCAACTTACCCGCTATCTCGTTTCATCTCCATATAATTTCCCCTCACTTTTACCCCCAGCTAAACCCTTCCTTCCAACCTCAACCTCCGTTTTCCAGTATCCTAGCCTATCTCATCTCCCGTCCCATCCCACCACCGCATCAACTCAATCACCATCCAAACAGCCCCCGCTCATCCTTTCCCTTCCCATCCAATCCCATCCCAACCCTCCCCCCTAACTCAATCACCATCCAAACAGCCCCCTCTCATCCCATCCATCCCTATCTAATCCTATCCCATATCCCCCCTTAACTCCCTCACCCTTTCACTGTCCATGAAGCATCCCACTTATCCACCTGCTATTCCTTCACTATTCCATCATACACCTCACTCATCCATTCATACACATTTCGTAAAGACAGGACTTGAATTAATTTTGATCCGAGTGCTGGGGATGTGGGGGGGTCGAAGGTTTGAGATAAGGTGAGAAAGGATAGGAGGGGAGGGTAGGGAATGAGACTGATGTATATTTGAGAATAAGGAGCAGAGGGAGGGGAATGGGAAATGTAGTAGAGGTGTTGAAAGAGGGGGGTTGTGAGTGGCCAAGGCTAACTTACTCCGTAGGGATGCTTCCTAGGATACATCTCCTCTCTTGAGATGGAGAGTTTTAGTGATATTGCAAATCTTGATGGTGGTGAGAACTAGGGTACTTATTTCCTTGAGAGAATACATGCCAAGTGGGCTGGCCAGGTAGGTAGTCCATCGCATAGGTCATTAGGTAGGGAGAGGTTACTGGGATAGAAGAGAAATAAGAATATTGATCTAATCAAAGACAACCGCCCGGAATTCCTCCTTAGGATGTGTAATTATGAAACAACGAACGTAGTAACACTGAATCTCAGAACGGAAACAAAAATCCATGTACAAACAAATCCACGACTCCGCCCACAAGAAAGAATAATTTCCCCCAAGAAGTATCCCCTAAATAGGTCTGACAGACACCGCCAACGCCCACGCTGATCATACATCTTAGCCTTGCCTTTCCTGTGCTCAAGGCTGACTGTCATAATATCTGTGCATGCATGCATCATCACACGCCGGCCATCCGTCCGATTTAACTACGCCTCCGCAAACGAGCGCTCTTGCTGCACATTATGAAATGTATCGATAGCCCAGTGGATGGCGCGCGGTAAGCGGTCTTTGAGCATCATTACGAGGACGAAGAAGAGGAGGGGTAGCTAGAGTGGAGGTTCGTTAGGTCTTATTTCCTTTTAGCATAGGGGAGATAGAGAGCACACTTACCCAGAGGAAAAACAAATTCCGATCATTCTTTAATCTTTTAACTTTCTTCGCATGAGCCCTCTTCAACCGCTCTTCCTGCTGGCGAGTCAAGCTCGCGTTTCCCAGATTGACTGTTTCCGTCATGGATGAACTCTCAGCTTGATCGAAGTTTATTTCGCACTTTTGATCCAGGAAGGTCTCTCCAGCGGCAAGGAGGGCGGAAGTTTTGTTGTCGCGTAGGGCTTGTTGCTTGGACTCGGGGTAGATATCTTCGTAGGAGGGTGGCCCGGCGAAGAGCTCCCACCAACGATAATCGGTTTCTTTTGCATCGCTTGGGCTGTTGTCCTCTGAAGTGTTGGATCGTGCATTTCGTTGAGGGACTAGGGCGCTTATCCTTCGTACTACTGGGTACGCTTGATAACCCTCAAGGTTCGGGATAGGAGGCAAGGCGGGAATCTGCAAAGTTGGAAGCGTCCTTTGAAGACTTTGTTGGAGTTGCTGGATTTGAGCAAGGAGCTGATCTCTCCAAGCAGGGTTAGTAGCATACAGCGAATCGTCTGGAGCTATGTCATTAGGAGCCTGGTTGTCAGGATAACATTGTTCAGCAATGTTGCTGTTGCGCCTTGACCTGGCCCAGACCTGAGCTGGTGTAACTGACTGGCTCTTATATCGTCCAACAAAGCCTTCTTCCTCAGAATCTTCGAACTCCACAAGAGTACTCCCGTTAACGGTCGTAGTAAACCTCGATTGATTATCTCGTGAAGACTTCACAGATCGCATGCTGCTTGCTCGGCTCAGATACGCAAGAGGCGTTGCCCCAGCGCTCTTGGACCTTCTGTGATGATGCTCGATGGCATTGCTCGCATCGCGCACGTACTGTGAAGTTGCCATGTCTGCTGAGGTGTAACCATTGAGACTGCGTAAGGTAGGGTCGCCTCCAGAGGAACGTAGCTTGCGGATGATCTGTGGATGACCTCGCAAGGAAGCGATATGCATTGGAGACATCCCATTATTGTCCCGTAAATCAGGATTCGCCCCTCGTGCCAACAAACCTGCAGCCAGTCGATAGTAACCAAGTGAAGCGCTGAGATGGAGCATACTTTGTCCACCAGGCCCTTGTGCATTGATATTTGCCATATACGGACTATCATCAAGGTCCACAATATTTAGACAGCTGAGCATGGCTGTCTCTAGATCCGCGCCTTCTAACATAGCACTATGGTTGTTCATTGAGCGCGGTAGACTACTACCATGATTCGAGCCTCCCATGAAGGATGGATCCCTTGAGAGTCTCTCGATGATATGACGTGCCGATTCACTTGGATCATTCGCGTTCCCAGTAAACTTGCGGCTGACCATTGATACGGCCTGCTTGATCAGCTCCTGCTCTGTCTCATCGATATACTTGAAATAGACCTGTTTGTTGGGCGGCGACGATAGCCTTTGCGCAAAATTGGACTTGAAGGTTACTGGGACTATCCCAGCCTGTGTAGCCGGAGGCACGAGGCATACAAGAGCGTTCTCGCCCCAGTACGTCGTCGTAGTTGCTACCGCGTCTCCAAATTTGACTTCTAGACCCTGAAAGAACCCATTTCCCAGGCAAGTTACTTCTAATCCTCCAAGAGTCGATCCTTCTGCTGGAGTCAACTTGTGAATTAGAGGAGAGCGCTGGGGCTGGTTGGCCGCAGATATTGGCTGAACAGCATTTACAGCACCATACGGCAGAGCGTTCGGACTGGGTGCGCGGCTTGGTCGGACTGAGCCTGGAGCAGAAAACATGCCTGGAAAGCCTTGCAAATTCTCCATGCTTTGGGACCGCTGGGCAGAGGTAAAAAAGCTGCTATCAGCCGTACTTGGCGTTGGTGGACCCGTACTGAATTGCGAAGGCCCTGGAAGTCCATGAGGTGAATTGTAATCGGCTGTATACGAAGGCATAGGTCCAGAGGAAGGGCCGAAAGACGGACCAGCGGAGAAAGCCCCAGGATCTGGCCCCGGCATTGCACTTGTAGTCTGCAATTTGGTCATCGTCAGCTCGTTTCGTATCCTTCCAGAACCACTGGCTTTCCGCTTCTTGCTTTGCTGTCCTGAAGGCGCCGAAGGTGATGCCTGACGCGAGAGACTCTTGGGAGTCAAGGTTGCCGAAGTAGTCTGAGACGGGTGTTGAGGCACTGCATAAGGACTGACCTGCTGCATGTTGAAGGATGGGTGTCGCATACTCTGGAGATCTGTTGTCGAAAAAGCATGTCCATGTCGAAATGGCCCTGGGCCTGGCGGTAAGGGCGGTGCTTGTGAGAAAATCCCAGGCCCAGGAAACTGCATGCCATCAGGTAAGATGGCGCTTTGAGGCGGTAAAGCGCCAGGAGGGGCGTGGGTTTTGTGATCATCAGTGATCACGATCGAATTTGTCATCTGTTGCGCAATGATTTGATCTTGATGGTCTCTGATAGTGAAAATGACCCTAAGGTAAAGTTAGCGCGGAAGGAGCGAATTATCAAGTCAAACGTACTGAAACCCAGCCTTCTCCTCCTGATGACGACAATAGCAAGCGATTCGCATAGGAATCTCTACCTGCAAGGCATCTTCGGGGAATATATGGTCATCGAGTGGACTGTTCGCTCGAGGCATATCTCCCATTTTCGACGGTGAAGGATGTTGCCATTCTCTGACTTCCTGCGTATTGAAGACGATAATTCGTTTGCATTCATCCTTTTGCCATAATTGCTCTTCCTCTACATTCTTCGTCTTTTTCCTAGCAGCTCTTTTCCGTTCCCTTTCAATACAGCCCTGGCATATCTGAACAGGGCCACCATTTAGGGGCTTGTTCTCGTCGTCTTCCGGCGTAGTTGTATCCCCTGAAGAGGAGCGCCTGTTTTCGAGCTTAATGTTGTATGGAAACTCAGACGCCTTAGCGAAAGCTCGTGCTCGCTTCACAGGATCCTGCATGGCACTAGTACAAACAAGCATGGCATACAACTCAAGCATATCTGAGGCTTTTTCCGGAGGTGGCTTAGCTACTAGTTTCGATTTGGAAATCGTGTGGGTCTGCAGATGCAATCTCGAGATGCCTGAAGGTGGAGGGTATAACGTCATTTTGATGGGTATTTGAGTCTCCACTCGTGACTTCAATGGAAGCGGCGCGATATGAAGTTGAGGGTGATGCGGTGGGACTGAAGCTGGAGTGGGCGTGGCAAAGGGCAGCGTCATCATAGGCTGCTGGAAAATAGGTGGTTGACTTGGAGCGATTCCAGTACCCAGCCCACTTTGGGGGGAATGTTGCCAATTCGCCGTCTGCGTTGGTCCGGACAGCATAGCTCCGTTTATATATTGATCAGAATAGTCTGTGAGTTGTTGAGGTGGGTATTCGGCAGCCTCTGGCCAGCTACTGCTGTTTCTCACAATTGAGGAGAGAAATGGGTCGGGAGGGCGCTAAGGATTATGCACAAGTTAGCCCATAATTTGATTCGTCTTACGAAGCAATTACCACACTTGCTGTAGATGCCTACCTTTGATACTCCGGCGGAGGTACCGAATGCGCGACCAGAGCCATATATTTGTGCGATTCGATATGGCACCTTGATAGGTTTTGTTGATTTAGAATCATTGAGCATGCTTTTGGAACCATTGTACGGGCTTGGACTGCTAGCAGCGCTGTCAAAGTCGAAGTGGCACTCCATAGCACGATTACTCGAGTCAAAGTCTGTAGGAGGGGTAGGCTTGTCCTGCACTTGATCCTCCACCAGTCCGGCTCCGATGACTATTCCATTAGCCATGGGCGTGTCTCCTGCCATCTGTATATCTCCATCTCCACCCAAAGCACCATATTGAGACGAGTCCGAAGAATGGTTTCGCTTATGTTGGTTTCGGGACGAGTCCGAAGATGAAGAGTCCGGCAGTGATGATTCTGGCGACTGTGAGGAAAAGGACGCATCTAGCGTTGTAGACCTGTCTGTAGAGGAAGTGTTGCCATTGGGTTTAGCGGTTGATTGTAAAGAGGTTGCTTCAGACCAATATGGATCGACGTCCGGCGATTCAAAATTCATAGCATCGAATTCGAAGCCAGTTTCTTCCATTGCGTCGTTCACGTTCTCTCCTAGAATCCTCGTCCCATCGAAGTGTGGTAGCGACGGAGGGAAAGGGTCGCGATTGAATTCCATAGGTCTATTGGGGGATGCGATGTTTCGGCTAGATGGTCCTCGGATGACGGTAGGTACTATGCGCAATCAACCAGTACAGTTGGGTAGTATATTTCGCGCTGTTTAGCAGTAAGCCATGTCACTGGGCCAGTGCAGTATCAGCGATAGGATGGCGATCGTTCCTTCAATTAACAGCTCTCGGATTTTCTGATTTGCAGGAAATAGTCTCTTATACGGAAGGGTTCTCCTAAGAGGAGGTACTGGCACTGAGTGCTCATGCCAATAAACAATGACGATTCTTAAGGGAATGACAGGGCCACAAGTACGCAATGCGACCAAAGACGTGCAGCCAGGATTGAGGAGTGTCTGAGGCTCGGTGAGTTCGTAAAGTGGAACCTGGTGAACCTGGAGGCAAGCAAGAGGAGTTCGCCTGCGGCCAAGACGTGGAGAAAGCGGGAACGCTAGAGCTAGGTATCCAAAACTCTGTCCGAAAACTTCTCTTCAGGGACTCATATTTCTTCCAATTTCCTATTGTGATACGATTAGTGGCTGATGATTGTTCTCCGCTAGGCCATTAAGCTCGAACTTATTACTCACATTTTTGTGGATACGTACGTACTTCCATGTGCAGCCATGTGGCCTTAATATCGCCTCTCAATTTGAATACAAGACCAAGCCTTTGGTATCGTTGTGGCGAAAGCCATAAGGGCGGATATTGGGCACTTGAAGCTTAGTCAAAAGCTGCTCTAAGGTGCTCTGTCACTGCAGCTGCTTTGGCGTGGAATAAATTCACTTTCAGGGTCCCCGTCTGATGAACATCGAGCGATTTAATGTTTGAATCTCACCATGGACTGTGAAGAGCCACAACTTATCACCCATCTGAACCCGCAGGACCATGAGAAGTCTTTCTAAGCTGTTCATGTTCGGCTTAGATTGTGGACCCCAAACTGTCAACAAGAATCAGGCAACTTTACCGCTATGCAACTACTACAAGAATTAGAAAAAAAGTCTTTGGTCTTAATCAGGATTGCTACTAGAGATCGGATCCTAACATAACGAGCTCATCAATGGACAGGTCAATCGTCTGGGGCGCGGTATTCCTACAGAAACCCACGATTCTGTGCTGCTGATATCAAGCTCCTGAACAATGCACCAATTGGATACCCTGTTGGAAACATTGGCTGGCAGTCATCCATCTCTACTATTCAATGCTAAGCGACTGAGCTTCTACATTGTGGAACGGGCGCGAGCCTTGATCTAATCGAAAGAACGCTAACCGTGTTTCGATTTGCACATGTACCATCTACAGGTAGTTCATCATAATCCCAATTCAACAGAACCTATGACGCTATCAAGGCACCCCTTTACCCGCTCGTGTTGCCTTGGCCAGTTCGCTCTGCGCGGTGTCATCGGCACTACCAGTGGCTCTTCGTCAGCAACAAGGAACAGCAATTGGACCAAGACTTACTATCTCTGATATATGGGGAGATAGTGCTCCATTTCGCTAGTTGTTTCCTTGATACTCCTTCTGCTTTCTATGGCCGCCAGCCACTTTCGCCATCGAGACCAGCTGTCCTTGGCGGACCCTGCTTGATCTTCCCCTGGCATTCCAAGTCCGCCTTTATAGTGATCGAACACCCAGAGACGGACTGCCCATGGTGCCAATATAATATCAACGAGCGAGGGCTCTGTTCCTAGAAAATATGGTCCTTGCTCATCCATAGCATCGGCAAATTGCTTTAAAGTGTCCAGAAATTCGGAGCGAACGGTATCGATAGATGAATTCCCAGGCTGAAACTGAAGGAAGCGGTGGAACGATGGAATTATTCTTGTGGTGACAAAATCTATCCATATCCTCATCCGCGCTCGGACATAGGGATCTTCTGGAAGCAGTCTCAAGCCATGATTAGGATAGGCGTCTTCGAGGAACTCGCACACCACCGTCGACTCATATAAAGGTTTATTGTCATATTGCAGGGTGGGTACGAGGCCTCTTGGATTGAGATCCAGGAGACTCCTGGGCTTATGATACGGATTGACCTCAATGTACCTACAAACGGCGAATCAGCTAATTTGTCTATGAAGTGTGATACTAAGGAGCTTTTTGTACTGGTAAGGTATGCCTTTCTCCTCCAATGCTGCCCATACTCTCTGTACTACACTATCGTCAGCTCTTATACAACATTGTCAGAACCACTCAATCCAACCAAACGGGCAAAACCATCCAGCATAAAGTTTTAGCGGCTGCGGCTCGCTGTGCTCGTTAACCAATGCTCTGGCCAGGCCTGTGGCTTCCGGATAGAGACCCGCATCAGGAGGCGGCATTGTCTACAGACAGAGAGAGTATCCCTCTTCTTTTCATGTGCTTTGGAAGGCACGGAACTTCATGTGGAGAGGCTCTGAATGCGACAAAATTTGCATAATTACCCCACATTGACGTACTTTGCCGTCTAGACCTCTTGAGGCTTGCTCGGGAAGCTCCCGGCTAATGTAGCCCGCCCGAGCAACCGTTGGAGCTGTCAATATTGCTTAGGTATATTCGTCTTGGCCATGCGAGCTCCCTGGTAGTACCTTATACTGCTGTTCTAAATTCAGAATGTCTTTCAATATGTTATAGCATCATGCTCTTTATGAAAATTAGCATTGCATCCTAGGTCGCCACGCCCTGTAAAGCGGCTCGGCTGGCTTCGGTGATTTACGTTTGATTCGGGACCAAGTTACCTTCCTCATGCGTATCATGGCCTTTAAGGGACTGCGACACCTTCCGATTTGGTCTTCAAGCGTCCCGGTTTGCTTCCGGTGTGCTTCCCGGTGAAATCTCGACAGCTTTTATCGCTTATCAGATTCAATATGTAGATGCCTTATTAGGCACAGTGTTGTCATCGGCGTCAGGAACAGTGCATGACATTGCCCCGCAAAAAATGAGACCTGTTTGGCCACATTTCTGAAAATGTTTTATAAGAGTAAATGACGTCGGCCTTTTTCCCATCATCTCAGTGCTTGTTTCCCTGTCAAGACAATATGTTCTTGAGCATTGCTGCCTTAATACTTTTGGGCGCTGGAGCGGTACATTCTCAATTCGTTCCTCCCCCGACTGACTTGATCACGAAGACTGGCTACGCAGGCTACAAAGTCCGGTACAAGGAGGTCCCCAAAGGGATTTGCGAACAGAGCGATGCTAAGTCGTATTCTGGCTATGTCGACGTCTCGTCAGACCAGGTATGACTCTATAACTGTCGAGGAAATGATAATCTACTGACCCCCAAAGCACATATTCTTTTGGTTCTTCGAAGCTAGAGACGCAGACCCACACACCGCACCCCTGACCTCATGGTAGTTACATTCCCAGTGCAGCATTTGAGGATAGTTCGTGCTTACAATGTGCAGGATCAATGGCGGCCCTGGTTCGTCGAGTATGATTGGTCTATTTCAAGAGCAAGGACCATGTCGCGTCGACTCCAATGGGAATGTCGTTAATAACCCCTATGCATGGAATCGTAAAAGCAACATGGTCTTCATCGATCAGCCTGCAACCGTAGGGCTCAGCTATAGTACGACAACTCCTGGGTACATCCCTGACGCAGAATCTGGAGAGATTGTCGTTTTAAATAGTACTTCCTGCCCCAGCGACAACGTTACACAAGGGACTTGCGGCACCTACTCGAACCCTCTCCTCAACGTTACCGATATCCCTACTTCAACGGCTGCTGCGGCTCCGGCATTCTGGGCTACGCTGCAGGGCTTCATGGGGGCTTTCCCACAGTACTCCAGGGAAACCTTCCACTTTTCTACTGGTTTGTTATGGCAGGACTCCCTTCAAGACCAATTAGGACTGAATACTATCCAGAGAGCTATGGAGGTCACTATGGACCCGTCTTCAATGAATACATCGAGAGCCAAAATGCGAAAAATATCCCTGGGGCGCATAAGATAAGTCTGGAGACGGTTCTGATAGGGAATGGTTGGTACAACCCGCTTATCCAGGTATTTGCATCCGACCCGACAGATATTTACCCAGGCTAATATCTGCCTATTAGTATCAAGCCTATTATAACTTCACGGTATATGCTCTCGCTTTTCGAAGGGGTTCCCAGCAGTAACAGTAAATAGGTGTTTCCCGGCAACACTTATGATTATGCGCCATATAATGCAAGTACTGCAGAGCTCGTATACGACAATCTCTATGGCTCTGGCAATTGCGTTGATCAACTCATCGAGTGTGCAAATACTGGAAGTAACGTCATCTGTTCCGCTGCGGACAACTACTGTGCCGACAACGTTGAGTCAATCTACGACGAAGTACTGAACAGGGACGAGTATGATATTAGAGAGCTTGAACCGGATCCGTAAGTCTTCCTGTCCAGATCATATCAGATAAGCTGGATGCTAAAACCTTTGTTAGATTTCCTCCAGAGTTCTATGTTGCATATCTAAATACGGGGACTGTACAGAGTGCTATTGGTGCATATGTAAACTACACCGAATTTTCGGCTGAGGTAGGCGATGCCTTCAACACAACTGGCGATGATGGGAGGGAAGACGGCACCGTTGAGGATATGAGAGAGTTGCTTGAACAGGGTATTACAATCATGATGTATACTGGCGACGTAAGTCATCCCGTTCTAATCACCTAAGAAACTCCAAGAAGATTGGCTCAATTTTTCACAGGCAGACTACAATTGCAATTGGTGAGCATTGCTCCCCTCGATGCGTATGAGACTGGACTAGAGCTAACCCATACAAAGGCTTGGAGGCCAAGTTGTATCCCAGGAAGTCAATCAACCAGGCTTTGACAAAGCAGGCTATGTCAACGTGTCCACAAGCGATTGCATCGTCCACGGCCAAGTCAAGCAGAGCGGCGCCTTCAGCTTTGTGCGCATCTACGAATCTGGCCACGAAGTACCCTTCTATCAACCGCTAATAGCCCTTGAAATATTTGAAAGAGCCATTGCAGGACTCGATATTGCCACAGGGCACGTTCATGTGAATAGTGCGTACAGAACGATTGGTCCGCCTGAGAGCACCTATCGTGAAGGTAACTCTACTATTCAATTCTCTGTCGTGAATACGACGACAACCTATAATATTACTACTGGAGCACCGAATCCTCCCTCGAAGTGGGCACGGTTGGTAAAGGAGTAGCTGTATGTAGTGCATGCGTCAAACCAAGATAGCCTTGTGTACATATATGGATGTGGATCATTGCCACCATACGGGCAGAACTCACCGTGGCATTATATGTAAAGCTTTGGGAAGGCTTCCTTAGGCCAGCATTCCGGACCCTGATAACATTGGAAACTGACGGTTTAAAAAGCCCGATTTGGTTAATTCCTTTGCATAATGCCCTAGGTAGAAAATTTCGCAACTGTAGTTAGTGAACACGTTTACGACCCGATTTTGCAATTTATTGGAAGTGTAAGCTAAATGTCTGGTGGGTTCGTGGTCTGAATTTTCCTGCTACCCGCTCCGGGGCAGAGGTACCTTAGGGCTGTTACTTAGCTTTGGGCCCCGAAATTCCCGCCCGCCCCAATATCGGGCCCACTTTAAAGGGCATGGGCATGGGCTTCGGTCTAGGCGGGCTCCGCCGCGGAACTTATCACTGCAACAAATTGTCAGAAACGCTTCCACTCTTTAGCGGATGAGCTCTTCGTCATTTGTAGAGCCTGGTCAACATCAGCTGCACGAGTGGAGCCATGACTCCAATACCTTTCTCCGTCAGGGGCGCCTGGTCGCTCTACGCACAAAGGCAGAAATTCAGAACGTGTTCGAAACTATAGATGTGTATATCGCTACAATACCGCTCAAGGCGGCCAGCGCTGTCCTGAAGTGTGTCCGACACACTCTGCTCTCTATTGGAATGCTGAAATCCGTACAGGACTGTCGATAACTCCGTCCGCGAGCTCGAAACTACCAATCTACATCATCTAAAAAGGCTAGTGAAGCCAGAGCAACTGCCTCCTCATCTGAAATACGGGAGAGAAGACATATGTCTTACAGAGACTGTTTCTGGTCATGTAAGCCTCTCGAGCTTGGCTGGAACGCCTGTTGTCACTGGTGGAGGTAGTGATATCTCAGACGAACCATTGGAACAGTACAAAGAGGCTTCTACACCAGCAACCCTGCAATTTCTCGCCTGTACAACACGCTCGATATCATCCGATAATCTACATCAGTTACTCCTGTCTACCAATGTCTTCGCCGCAAGCCAAGTCGATCCACATATTCGCACTATCGAAGTGCCGGTGACACCTCCTTTATCGCATGAACAAGCGAAGGAATTGAGTCAACAGTACTGGCCCACAGTGTACAAAGGCGGCAATCCATTTGGACCTCACCCAGCAACGATCAGCCGTGCGGTCGATGAAATCCAGAGCCAAGCAGGGTACTACATGGGTCTTGCAACCCGAGCAGGGCAGGCCACATCAGCTGAAGGCAAAGGAGAGCTATTCGGCGCTGTAGTGGTTGAGCGCAGTAACCCTGCGGGCCCTTCGGTAGTCGCAGTAGCGGGGGATGCACGCTGGGAAAACGTAGGGGAGGCAAGGTCTGAAGGGAAGGGAAATGTCATGGCTCATGCCGTGATGAGGGTTATTGGCATGATTGCCAACCAGAGACTAGCCACCTACGATACACATAAAACACCTGAAACGAGTGAGAAACAACCGAACTACTTTGCAGACACGCCGCTTACTGCCCTCGAAAATGACATCTACTCGCAATCTCGATTAGCACCAGGAGGATACCTTTGCCTCGATCTCGAGCTATACCTCACACACGAACCGTGCGTCATGTGCTCCATGGCAATCAACCACTCGAGGTTCGGAAGAGTGGTGTTTGGCCAACGAATGCCACGTACTGGAGGCCTTGCCGCTGATGTGGTAGGTGACAATGCCTCTTCGATGGCGGAAGCAGCTTCGAGGCCGTGCTACGGTTTGTGGTGGTGCTCTCAGCTTAATTGGAAGTTTCTGACGTGGCAGTGGGTTGATGATAATCCTCCAGAGATGAATGTAAGTAGTACAGATATACAAGTCTAGAATCCAAACCTAGGGAAATCTACTATGATTTATACCCGGGTTGTGCTACGGTGTCTCTGCGCACGTTACTCCTGAAACGCTCCCCATTTCCTCAGGGATCGGGTCTGAGCACTTATCAAGAGACTTGGCCTTGCATCGTATGCAAATATTTACATGCAGCCATTGCTAAATTCATTAAGTGAATGGTATTGTTATCCATGATGTCAAAGGTCCTATGCAGCAAGCGTCCGCCAATGTACAATATGATTTCGCTTTATGACCGGACAAGGCATGGAAACCTTGTCCACTCCAAGCTATATTGAAGCACCAGCAAGAGTTCCTACCCATCCTCATGGGCATTTCCGTCTGACCACAGCAACTACAACTTCGACGACGCCCACATTCCAGACTTCTCAAACCCCGCAGGCCCATCATAGATCTGCTGTTCCAGAGCCCTTGCATTGATCTAATAAGACACCATTAACAACCACCTGCTGAGTCAGAAGAAATGCTTGCCAAACAAACTCACATGCTGCATATTCAGATCCGCAACCCTACTTGCTCCCAAAAGTCTCATCGCCGTCTTAAGCTCTTCCGAAAGAACTGGCAAAAAGAAAGAAAAAATCGCACGTCAGCACAGCTTATATCTCAGCAGATGCGAACACTAAGTATGCTCCGTGTCATATAATCTTACTTACTTTCAAAAGTCCGCTCCACGCCTTCAACGCCACCTGCAGCGAGGCCCCAGAGGGGAGCACGTCCTATACCTACGCCTTTCGCACCTAGACACAAGGCTTTAACGACATCGGTGCCTCGCTTGATGCCGCCGTCGACGAGGACGTCGAGGTTTTGGATTACAGAGGGGCAGTATTTGCGGATTTCGAGGAGGGTGTGGATGGCGGGGGGAGCGGTGTCTAAGGCTCTGCCTCCGTCTGTGGGTATGGTGTTAGGGTGCATGTATAAGTTATGTGGGATATCTTGTTTCATTTCTTACGGTTCGATAAGATGATGCCTTTCACCTGTGGTGTGTGTAATGATGCTAGATATGCGTCTTCGTGGGTTTGGATGCCTTTGAGGACGAGGGGGAGAGTGGTATGTTGTGCGAGCCATGGTAGGGTGTTTTTCCATGTCAGTTTTGGGGAAGTTCCTGCGAACAGGGATTTACCGATTCCGCCTCCTCCTCCTTCGGTGGGCTTGCTGGCGGATCCGGACTGGACTGCGGAAGTAATTGGTAGACCTGAGGCGACGTTCTTGGATCTTTCATCATCTTCTCTCTTGCCGGGGACAGGGGCATCGAGAGTGAGGACGACGAATTTAATGCTGGGGATCTTGTTAATGCGGGCTAGCATGTCTTCACTCTTCTTCCGGTCGATTTGCGCATAGAGCTGCCATGCGAAGATCTGGCCAGGTTGGGAGTCCGCGGTTATTTGCTCGGGTGTCATGGAAGCGTTGTTTGAGATTATTTGGAGAGCTCCAAACCGTGAGCAGGCTTTTACTATGCCGGCTTCGCCTGTGGGATGGGCGAGCCTTGCCATTGCGGCTGGTGAAACGTAGATCGGTAGACCGACTTTACATCCTATGATTGTGGTTTCTGTGTTGCATTGTTCACAATCGATGAATATTCGAGGCCGCAGGAGTATCGACCGGTACGCTTCGTTGTTTAGACGTTTAGATACCAGGTCATCGCCGCCTGAGTAGTAATATGCCCATGCTTTTCTGCTAATTTGCTTCGAGCCAACCTGTTCGATCTCATCTAAGTTCAGGAGGCTGTCTAAGGGCGGAGGGCCATTTTCGAGATGTTTCTCTTCTTTAGGCGCTTCCTCCTTCGAGAGAGTATCTGGATCGATAGTGCCTAGTTTGGCTTCTGACTTTAGGTGTTCTTCTAGAGTACCAGGAGGATGGACAGGATCGTATTCTTCGGTGGCATTTTGCCCGGCGAGGCTTAGTATCTAAGATAGGAAATCGAAGATCAATCTACATTGTGTATGACCTCTCTGACGCGATTGACCGTCTACTTACTATTTTGCTGCCACCGGGATGGTTTGGAAGAAAATCTGTAACCTGATGATGTTCAATTTGGCCCGTGATACTGCGGGAGGATGATGACAAACATCGTAGACATTGCCATACAGTATCACCTTTGGGTCAATGTTGTCAGAGATAATCCCATGGTTCAAGCCAAATTGAGTATTACCCAGCAACTGGACTCATCATTATGCTTTCTGACTAGGAAATTTTGTTAGTCTATAGTGATTTGAGTGTTCAAGCGCAGCTTCTCAGGGAATTTAGCAGAGGAATGCAATTTTGGACGCAGGAATTGCAAGTTAGCATACGCCTCCATACCTTCTGCAGCATCAAATATTTGAGACATTATGCCAATACAACTCAGGTATAAATAACCGAACCTATAGTCCTGAAAGATGTCGACAGCTGATGAGCATATACAATTGTGTAAACGTTGGCTCGTCCAACTGTAGCAGTCCCGGGTACTTTTCGCCGCTTCTTCTGGCGTGGGGTTTTAGCCGTGGTCCGTTGTCGGTCTGAGATACCCCGCCAAAGCTTCTTGAGCCATTCAACATTTGCAACCAAAGAAAACAAACGAGTAAACGATAATGGAGGTAAGTATCATTCTACCACTGCTTCACCTGCCTGCTCCTCACGAATCAAAGATTCATGCCAGTGATCGGTACCATTTGCGGTTACATAGAGCCCGTTCGGTAAGTCATGGAGCCGCATCCTCCAAGAGGAAGTGAGGCTAACACACATACAGGTGCAGTTGACCAACGAAGAACTCGTGGAAGTAAGAGCAGCGCAACGAACATTTGAGGTGAGAGGACATATGCATACCCTTGCCAACTCTAATGGATGCTGAAGAACGACAGGGAGCCTACATCAGGACGGCGCTCAGTCAATTCAGTTTTGCGCTTGTCATCCTGAAGATTTTCACCGCTGAATTCTACTCGATTGTAAGCTGACCGAAACTTGAACGGGATCGCCCCTGAATATAGTGACTGAAGATGTTGTAGGGTGCGCTGTTTTCCCTTTACGGTGCAGGCGTTCTTTTCATCTCCCTTTTCCGAAGACAACAAGGCAACAAGCAGTTCTTCTCAGAGATCGGTGAGGATGGCTTGAACCATAAGAAATTCAGGACCTCGGGAAACGTGGTGGTGGTGCTGACTGCACTCTCGGTGGCTGCCTATGGATGTCTCCTAGTATTAACAATCAAGTTACCCTGAATGCACTTATAACATCGTCGTGCATTACCAAGTCCCGGCAACCGATGACCGAGGGAACGGTTTCCATGCATGGTCAGCGTTGGCGCCTGCGTATCCCGTAGGTCTAGGCTGAGATAGGTTGCCTTGCTCGCAGTAGATCGACGGTATTGCGAAGTTCGACAGGTCTCCATGATAGGAATACGCCGTTCGGAGAGCGGTTGGCTTGGAGATGTGCTGGCACGAGCCGGGAGGGTAGTCGATCATTGGTGCACAAAGGGCAGGGCTGCAGAAAGCTCAGCTTTTGATGGGTTCTAGATTGTGACACATGGTATTGAGCTGCTCCGCAAGCCGATAATTCTCATAATATGCATGTTAGCTCATAGCGCTTCATTTACTCGGTGCACGCGATTTTCAGCCTCTTCGTGGTGAATGATACATAAATTTCCACCTGATGCCCAGCTTTGCGACCCAACAAGGTACCCTTCTAGAAGGCCCTATCAAGCCCCGCTAGAAGTCCCTTGCACCAATCTTGCGCGGCTAAGTCTAAGGTATGATCTGACCCGCGGCGGGATTACCGCAGTGGCGTGTAGGCTGAGCTTGAACCAGTTCAACAAAAGTCAACCCATCCTCACCAACAATTCTTCCACCATCAAAGTCCATTGACTCGAATTCTTCGCGCACGCAACAGCTTCAGCAGTTTCTGGAGCTTCAGTGCTCTCCCTTTCAACCTTACTGCTTGTCCCGAAGCTGAGCCCAAACGCTGGGCTACACAACAACATTACATCCCTAGTTCAGCCTGCCAGAATGCCCCTGCTGGGCAGTGGCGAGTATGTCGAACCTGTTCCAGTCCACGATAGCAGGAAAGGCTCGCCTCCCCGCAAACAGAATGCACGCAGACAGAGTCAACATTCGGCCATGGCTAAATCCGCCATCATGGGCCAACTATCAACACCCAATTCAGACGGCGCAAGGACGCCAGAAGAGATGGAGGTCTCCAAGGAGAGGGACGTTAAACCAATTGGGCCACAGCTTGCAGAGGGTAGTCTGATACCAGCTCCAAGATCTGGCCCAAAGCAAAACTTCTCCAACGGTGCCGCTCTCACAGACACACCTTTGACGACAGCCCCAAACAGCCCCATTATGTAAGATTCCGATCGAAATCTTACTACTGTACTAACAATTCTAAGCCCACCACGTCGACAAGACTCTGGGTCCGGCCGTCAAAGACCTACGACCTTAGACATTCCAGGGCTAACAAAATCGAAAGTCTCTCCAGACGGAAGAATTGCACAACGCGATGTTGGTTCGAAACTGGTTATCGTCATGGTGGGCTTACCAGCCAGGGGGAAGAGCTACATTACGAAGAAAATTGCAAGATACCTCAACTGGCTTCAACATGACACGAAGATATTCAACGTTGGAGAGCGTAGGCGTGTAGCGGCTGGGACTTTACCGCCAGCGCCATCAATCAATCAAGAAGCGTTGCGGCCAAGGCCGATTTCAAGAAATATAAGTTCTACCACAGTCTCTTTGAATGAGGTTTTGAATGTCGAAGAAAGGAAGAACTCTGCTCCGCCTTCCGCGAAAATCCACATCAATGGCGAGACACCCCCAGACACACTGTCCCTCGAACCGCTTCCATTGCCCGCACTCAATCTGTCTGCAGAGGACGAAGCTCAGCAACCTGCGACGAATGGCTCCACCAGCGGCCATATCAATGAAAACACCTGGATTCCGCGGAAGCCATTGCCCAAACTACCACGAATAGCACCTACGGAGCCACAGACTGCCGAGTTCTTCGATCCAAATAATGAGAAAGCCGCACACTTGCGCGATGACATTGCTATGGCAACTTTGGACGAGCTGCTGGATTACATCCTCGATCAGGGTGGGTCAGTGGGGATATTCGACGCTACAAACAGCACCCTCGAAAGGCGACAGATGGTGATGAAGAAAATTCGAGATCGTGCGGGTCCGGAGTTGGGCGTGCTCTTTCTCGAGTCGCTCTGTATTGATGAAAATCTTCTCGAGTCGAATATGCGATTGAAGCTTTCTGGACCTGACTATCGAGATCAGGACCCGGTCATTGCCCTTGACGATTTCAAAAAGCGTGTAGCCCTATACCAAAAGAAGTACGTACCACTAGGAGAATACGAGGAGAGAAACAATATGCCATACGTTCAGATGATCGACGTGGGAAGAAAGGTCGTATCTCACCAGATCCGAGGGTTCTTGTCAGCTCAGGCCGTCTATTACCTACTCAATTTCAATCTCGCGCCGCGGCAGATCTGGATCACCAGACATGGCGAATCTATTGACAATGTCAATGGCAAAATCGGCGGTGATTCAGATCTTAGCGACGTAGGTCGCGCATACGCGAAGGCTTTAACACGCTTCATCAAGCATGAGCGAAACGCCTGGAATATCCATCAACGTGCTAAAGCGTTATCGACCCATTTCCCTCCTCTTCCTGGCGACACGACGCCCCCCAATCCCGAATACAATCAGGGTGGTGGCGACAGCCCTGGAGATGATACAAAGAGCTTCTGCGTCTGGACATCGATGCTAAAACGCAGTATACAAACGGCTCAATATTTCGATGAAGACGAATTCGACATCAAGCAAATGAAGATGCTTGACGAGCTCAACGCGGGGATGATGGAGGGTTTGACCTACGAGGAAATCAGAACCAAATACAGCGACGAATACGAATTGCGCAAGAGGGATAAACTCCATTACCGATACCCTGGCGCCGGTGGCGAAGGGTACCTAGACATCATCAATCGGCTCCGCGCCGTAATCGTCGAAGTCGAAAGAATGACAGACCATGTCCTCCTCGTGGGCCACCGATCCGTAGCCCGTGTGCTCCTAGCTTACTTCAAAGGCTTGAAGAGAGACGACGTAGCGGATTTAGATGTTCCTCTGGGAATGCTTTATATGCTTGAACCGGTGTGTATTCATCCTCATATATTCTTTCAATATCTCGAAAACAACAACCTAATTCTCTAACGAAACGAACAGAAACCCTACGGCGTAGACTTCAAAGCCTACCGCTACAACCCACAAACAGACTGGTTCGACCATGTACCTGATTACGAGCTCAGAAGAGCTTCTTCCCATTTCGCTAGCTAATCTCACCCCTTACCTAACTATCTACCCATTCATCTACCCATCTCTCTAATGAAATGAGATTCAAATACAACCACTTAATTTATCTCGGCATGAGCGCGGTGTTTTTGGCGTTTTTTCGGTCCATCTGTGGGAGGGGGGTTGGCTTTATTCGTGGCAAAAGGAGTTGGCTTTATTCGTGGCAAAAGGAGTTGGCTTTCGGTTACCTACTGACACATCTCTCATGCATGGCGGCGTTATTTGTTTTGTATGAGTATGATGAGTTATCATGCAAGTATGCATGCAGATGGGTGGACATGTAACACATGTATGCGGATCGACAAATGTATCGACGGATCGAGGGATGAATGGATACGTGGATATGTACTAGAGATGAGATTGTTTCTATAGACCGATGTGTTGCTGCGATCTAGACCTACCTTACTTCTCTGAATATCAGGCTAGAAGGGAGAGGGAGAGGGAGAGGGAGAGGCTTGGCTTAACCCAAGTGCACCTAGAGAGAGAAGTGGAATCATAATGCATACATGCAATTAATGGTGTATGAGAAATGCTTCACCAGGAATAAATATCGGATTTTCATCTATCTATCTCATCTATTCGTAAATCCCCCCCTCCCCTCCCAACAAAACAAACACCCTCACCTAACCTCACATCCCCATCCCCCCCCCCCCCTTCCTCGCCCCATCAACCGCCAATCGATCCGCCTCCACATTCCCCTCATGCCCCACATGTCCCTTAACCCACTCAAACCCCGTCCTAACCCCCCACCCCTCCCTCTCCTCAATCTTCCCCACCACATTCTCAACCAAATCCTTATTCTCCACCGCCTTCCCCGCAGCCGTTTTCCATCCATTCCGGCGCCAGTTCTGAAACCATGTTGTCACGCAGTCGATGCTGTATTTGCTGTCGGTTATGATGATGACGTTGCGGTTGCGGGGGACTATTTCGAGGGCGCGGAGGATGGCGGTCAGTTCGGCGCGTTGGTTGGTTTGACGTGTTCCGGGGAGGATTTCGGAGATGTTTCTGGGGAGGGGGGAGGGGGGGTTAGTGGTGGGGGGGGG
>KI911121.1:1161441-1218472 GCA_000482085.2 Cladonia metacorallifera KoLRI002260
TATACTTATAACCTATAAGCTTAGAAAGATACTAATATATTAGTTAAATAATAATAAAAATAGGCTTAAAAGGCTTATAAGGAAGTTAAAAAGATAGAAAAAGCTTAAAAAGTTAAGGAATAAAAGGCTATATAAGTAAATATTAAGGAAGATAAGTTATATAAATAAGCTAAAAAATATTAATAAAAAGATAAAGCTATTTAAGTAAAATAAGTTAGCTAATAGCTAAATAGTAAGCTTATAATAAGAGCTAAGAAGGTTCTAAAGCCTATTAAAGCTTAAAAATAAAGTGATATAAGATGTTTTATAGATTTAGTGATAGTAGAGGATAAGGACCTCCTATTAGAACCTAATATATATGATGTAGTGTATACTCTATAGGTATATATCCTAGAATAGACTTAGCACTAAGTTATATAAGGGTTTAAATAGTTTAAGGTTTAAAATATTTAAACTACTAAATTAAATAGTTTATTAAATAATTTATTTAAACTATAAGGAGTTTAAATAGTTTATAGATTAAATTTATTAAATTAAATAATCTTAGTAGACTTTTCTATATCTATATAGTTAGGGCTCTTATCTATAGTTTAGATCTCCTTATATTTAACTTTACTAATAAATTAATATAGTTATTATAGTATAAAAGGACTACCCCTTATTTATATAAGTAGTTAGTAAGATTATATAATTAATTTATTTATTTTTATACTCTTTAACCTTTAATTACTTATCTTTAGAATATTTATAATATTAGTTTATAATACTTTAAATACTCTTAAGTATAAGTTTATTAAATTAAAGAAATATAACTTAACTAACCTTAAGTAAAGCTACTTAGACTAGGTATTATAATATTAATAATAGGTTAAGGGGAAGTATTAAGATTATAAAGCCTAACTTCTATTATAGAGAAAAAAAGAAACTTAAGGAGTAGATAATATAGGTATAGCTATATCTTTATTTCTATAAGGGATTAGTATAGGTTAAGAACTATATAGTAATTACTATTACCTTTATATATAGAGACGCACAGAAATAGGTATAACTATATTTATAAAGATATTTAGATGACCTAAGTAATATACTAAAAGTAATATAATAAATAAAAAGTTTTATATACTTTAAAATAAAATTAAAAAAGATATTTATACTATTTAATAAGATTAACTAGGTAGTATAAGTTATTTAATATATTAAATAAAAAAGATCTATAGTAGAGTTTATAACTTAGTTTTAATAATATATAGTTAAAATTAAATAAGATAATAATATACTTATAATAATATATAAAAGAGGGTTAAAAGAATAAGTTAAGGATAAGCTTATAAGATTTAAAATAATATTAGAAATATTTAATATACTCTAAAAAAAAGCTATTAGAATTAATAATAATCTCTTTAAAAAAGCTATAAAGAAAAGATATAATAGAGGAGTTATTTAATTAAGTATCTTAAGATACTAATTTAGAAGAAACTTTAACTTTAACTATAGAAGGAAGATATATAACCTATATAGACTAACTCTAATAGAGATTAATATAATAAAGAAGAGAACTATATATAGAAAGCTAAAAAGAGGGTAAAATAAGAAAGTACTAAAGTACTATAGTTATAGTAAACTAGGCTACTTTACTAAAGACTATAGATTAAAAAATATAATAATAAGACCTTAGTTTAATATAATAAAATAAGTTATTAATAGAAAGGATAAGATTTAGAAAAGTAGTAAACTATTACTTAAGTAGAATAATTTAGAACTTAATAGACTACTAAAAAAAGTAGAAACTTAGGGAGAAACTATTAAAGGCTTAATAGAAGATATTAAAAGACTATTAAGTAATTTAGATTAAGAGAATAAAAAAACTATAGATAATCTAATAATAATATTTAATTAATAGGAATATTACTTATAGGGATTCTTATATAAAATATAGGATAGTATAATCCTACTATAAATAATAAGACTTAAGAATAAAGATTAGTATAATAGGTATTATAATAAATTCTAAGAATTAAAAATTAAATAACTTAGACTAAATTAAGATAGGAAAGCTTAAAAGAAAATAAAGTAGAATTAGAAAGAAGACTTAAAATAAGAGTAAGTAAACTATAATAAGGAATTAAAACTTAAATTATCTATAGATTAACTAATAAGGAAAATATTATAAGAATAGAACTCCTTAATTAGAAGATCTTAGGATTATTAATAAGATTTATACTACCTAAGATATATAAGAATATATTAGAGTAAGTATATAAATAAACTTTATATAAGATATTATATAGCTAAAAGAGAGGTATAAGATAATATATATATACTATAATACTTTTTAAATATATACTAGTATTATATTATTAATACTTATAAATAGTATCTCTACTAGAAAAGGGTTAGTAAAATATTTTTAGGATAGTTAAAAGACTAGTATAAGATACTTTATTAGAAATTAAAAGAAAATTATTAAAAGGAAGAGTATGCCTATATTATATAGATAGTATATTTATTACTAAACTATTATTTATATATATAGGAAAAAATAGTAGTAGGATTCTACCCTAAAGAATATTTTAACCTAGTAATAAATAAATAGGGAAAAGAATAATTCTTTATATAAGGAGTATATCTAGAGAGATTAATATTATAACCCCTAGATAATAACTATACTTAGTAGAGTATAGCTAGCTTATTATAATACTAGTAAAAATTAATAGATAAGGAATTATTATTATAATAAATTTAGAAGTAATAGGGAACTTTATATCTAATACCTTTATATAAGTATAAAAGGTATAGATAGTTAATAAGAAAGAACTATATTAACTTTAGATAGCTAATAAGTTAAAACTATTATTAAAAGATATTAATAAGGAAATAATTTTATTAAATATTATTATTTAATAATATTATAAGGAAGTAACTTTTAATATAGTTTAAATAGCTAACTATTATATTATATTAAGAGTACCTTAGTTAAAGAAGTAGAATTTAATAATTAATTAAAAAATAGAAGTACTTATATTTAAAGAGACTAGTAATATTACTAGCTTTAGATATATATATTAATAGTAATTAATAGTATATAAGAAATTAAGTAGAAGAACTACTATAGAGTATAATACTATAATATTAAATAAGAATAACCTTAAAGGAGGATTTAACTCTATAGATATAAGTAAAGAATTAGTTAGTTAATAATATAAGAGAAAAAAAAAAGATATACTTTTTATTATCTCTAAAGAGTATTAATAATATATATAGCTCTTTTAGAAAAAAGTAGATATAAAAGTACTACTTAAGTACTAGCCTTAAGATTATAAGATTAAACTTAAACTAAGTAAGGAGCTAATATTTAGATTAATTTATATATTATTAAAAAAGGAATTCTTAGTATTATATAGGTATATTAAGAAGAACCTTAAAAAGAGATTTATTTAAGAATCTAAATTATTAGTAGGCTATCTAATACTCTTTATATTAAAGAAGAATAGAAGTTTATAGCTATATATTAACTATTAGAAGCTAAATAATATTATAATTAAAAATAGGTATCTATTACTAAATATTAGTAAACTTTAGGACTAACTTAAAAAGATAAAAATCTTTATAAAGCTAGACCTTAAAGGGGCTTATAACTTAATTTATATAAAAGAAGGTAAGGAATAGAAGATAGTATTTAAAACTTAATATAAGTATTATAAGTACCTAGTTATATTATTTAGCCTTATAAATATATTAGTAACCTATTAAGCGTTAATTAATAATATATTAAGGCATTATCTAGATAAAATAGTAGTGGCCTATCTTAATAATATTCTAGTCTTTTTAGAAGATAAGGAAGAACATATCTAACATATATAGGAAGTACTTAATTATCTAGGATAGAATAGACTACTCCTTAAACTAGAAAAATATAAATTCTATAAAAAAAGAGTTAATTTCCTAGGATATAATATTAGTATAGAAGGTATTTAAATAAGCTAAAATAAAATTAAAGATATATAAGAATAGTTAATACCTATAATAGTTAAAGAAGTATAGGTATTCTTAAGATTCCTAAACTTTAATAAGTAATTTATTAAAAGATTTTTAAGAAAGGCTCTACCTCTAATAAAACTTACTATTAAGGATATAGAGTTTAGGTAAAGAAAGGAATAGAATAATATAGTTAAGTAACTAAAAGAGATTTATATAAATTTACTTATATTAATAATATTCTAGGTTAATTAACTAATAAGAGTTAAGACTAATATATTAGATTTAGCTATAGAAGCATATCTTTACTAGAAGAAGAGTAATAAGTAGTACTTAGTTATATACTATTTAAAAAAGATAATAATATTAAAATAAAACTATAATATTTATAATAAGAAGCTTTTTATAGTAATTAAATTACTTAAGCACTAAAAAATTTATACTAAGAGTTACTTAGAACTTAATATCTTTATTAATTATAAGAATCTCTTAAACTTTATAATAATAAAAGTACTTAACTAAAGGTAAGTTAGATAGATAAAACTTTTAGAGTAATATAAGTTTAAGATCTACTATACTCTAAGTAAAGAAAATAGATAGGCTAATACTTTAAGTAGATAATTAAACTATATAAATATAAAAGACTTAAATAAATAAGCTATTCTATAATAAAAAAAAGATAGATTATTAGTACTAAACATATAGACACTTATAATAACTATAAGGGTTAAAGGACTAAATATAATTAATAGACTAATAAGAGTATATAATAAAGATACTAAAGCTAAGGAATTCTATAAGGAATAACTTAATATAATAGTACTAAGCTACTAGAGTAAGACATACATACTAGAAGAATATATTAAAGAAATAATCTAAGATTATTATAATAACTTAATATATAAGTACTTAAGAGTTACTAGGATAATAAAACTTATTTATAGAAACTATAATATACTATAACTTTAAATAAAGGTAGAATAGTATATTAAAGAATATATTAAATATTAATAAAATAAGTTAGTAAGATATAAGCTATATAGGAAAATATAGTTCACACCTATACTAAAGACACCTTAGAATAATATTATAATAAATTTTATTACTAAATTACTAAAGTCTAAGGAACCTATAATATTAAAGGTATATAATATAATTATAGTTATTATAAATAAATTAATAAAATATATAATTATACTACTATTTAAAGAAAAGTATAATACTAAATAATTAGTATTTATACTACTAGATAAGCTTATAAGGGATTATAGTATACTTAAATTAATAATATTAAATAGAGATAAGCTATTTACCTTAAACTATTAAAAAATATTATTAGAAATAATTAGAATTAAGCTAAGAACATTAATAGCCTATTATCCTTAGATAGATAGATAAATAGAAAAAGTAAACTAAATATTAAAAATATACCTTAAATACTATATAAATAAATAATAAAATAATTAGGTATTATTATTACCTATAGTATAATTAACTTATAATAATAAGTTATCTAGGATAACTAGAATAATACTATTCTTTATAAATTATAGGAAAAATATAAATAGCTTTCTATAATTATAGGAGGGACTTAATATAAATAAAGTACTAGTTATAGCTAAAGAACTTAAGGAAGTTTATAATAAACTAAAGGAAACTATTATAAGCTTAAATAAAATAGTTAGATAGTAAGCTAATAAGAATTAAAAAAATAGTTCTTAATTAAAGGAGGGGGATAAAGTATACCTCTTAACTAAGAATATAAAATTAAAAAGGCCTAGTAAAAAACTAGATTATATAAAAATTAGACTATTTTTAATTATAGAATAATAAGGACTAGTTAACTATAAACTTAATTTATTAAAGAATTTAAAGTAATACCTAGTCTTCTATATATTACTCTTAAAGCTAGTAGACCTAGGTATACCCTTATAAGAAACCTTTTAATATAAAATTAAAGAAGAAGATAAATAGGAAGTTAAAAAGATTCTAGACTAATAAGATTAAAAGTATTTTATTAAGTAAAAAGATTATAATAATACTAAGAATATATAAGAGCTACTTAAGAATCTTAAGAACTACTAGGACCTTCTATAATATTTTTAATAAGAATAAGGAAAGATTAATTAAAACTTAAGGAGATCTTAAGTACTTTAGAATTAAAATTAAAAAAAGGATTATTAATAATACTAGCTACCTTATTAACTTTTAGTTCTTTTATATTTTATAACTTCTAATAAACTAGCTCCTCCTCCTACTTTTTAAGGCTATTAGCCTTAGTATAAAGCCTTAACTAATATATAACTAGCTCTTAGATTTAAGTTATTACTTAGTAAGTAGCCTTTAACTTTTTATATCTCTTCTTATAAATATAATAGAGCTTAGCTTTAAAAAAAATAAGCTTATAAGATAGACTACTTCTAGAATACTTAATATAGGAATTAGAGTTTAAACTAATCTTATACTCCTTATTATAATAGATATAGCTATTATAATAGCATATTATTTTATTAAAATAAGTACTCTTTAGGACGCGCCTATAGTAAAGGGTAGATTTTAATAGAGAATTAGTAGTATATTATAGTATAAAGGATAAATAATTATCTTTAAGATAAAGATTCTTAAGAGAGGGAGATAATATTAGAACTTAATATATATAATATAGTATATACTTTATAGATATATATCCTAAAATAAACTTAGTATTAAGTTATATAAGGGTTTAAATAGTTTAAGATTTAAAATATTTAAACTACTAAGTTAAATAGTTTATTAAATAATTTATTTAAACTATAAGGAGTTTAAATAGTTTATAGATTAAATCTATTAAACTAGATAGTCTTAATAGACTTTTCTATATTTATATAATTAAGGCTCTTACCTATAGTTTAGATCTTTTTATATTTAACTTTACTAGTAAATTAATATAGCTACTATAGTATAAAAGGACTACCCCTTATTTATATAAGTAGTTAGTGAGATTATATAACTAGCTTACCTACTTCTATACCCTTTAACCTTTAATTACTTATCTTTAGAATATCTATGATGTTAGTTTATAACACCTCCCTATACCTTAAAATACTTATGGAAGGTAGATACGCTGCCTAAAATAATACTAACAATCTATATGATAGCCTGATAGATGCGCCTGATTCCATAGATCATCCTAATATCAGATGGTATCTATTAGATAGATATAGATGTCTATATAGGATCAAATGTAATGTTGGTGGTGGTGCTAAAATTAAGCGCTCAGGTGGAACTGTTGCGCAGCTGACTAAAACCGGTAATCTGGCGCATCTCACGACCAAGACGACCCTGTGCAAAGCATGAGACATAATTCTATTACCTTCTAACCCACCGAGATAGATATGGTACTACTGAGATTCCTAATTACTTCCGTACCCTCACACCTCCCATAGTGCGAAGGCATTCAATACTATCAAGAGAACTCGTCGAACAAACATATGTCAAAGACCGCCTACACTCTCGTCATGACAATTGTCACTTTTAGGCCATATCCACGTACTCCATGTGCTCCTCAATCAGGGAGTAGTTCTGTCCGTTGGAGCCATTGTGGCTTATTCATGTCCTCAGGTAGAATAACTTCAACGACAACAAAGACTGTATTTGGATCACTACGATTGATTCATTTTCGTACCAGGGTCAAAAAAGTTTACGCAGACAGCTGTGCGTGAATATGTCATGTTTACTGCATGGGAAAATTATTTGTCCAATCATGTGAAAACGCAATGAACCTGAACCTATATGAGAAGTGATCATATCGAAGTCTCGAGTACTGCTTCCGTCGTACATCGCACCCTCACGGGGTATTGGTGGTACACTTAGCTCTCATATTTGTACGTTGTGCTAGCTATATGTACAGCTTTTATGGGCTGCTTCATATCGAGCATATTGTGATACAGAAGGCTGTTTAAGTCCGCGTGATCTTAGCTAACTTCGGTTGCAACTTTGCACAACTATAATGCGCATGGTTCTTGCAATTGTTTGGAACGGTGAAAATATCTCGAAGCTAGTCGGTGGAATCTATATGGCAAGGCTCGATACCTCTCGTGTCCGTCAAGCAAGACCTCCTGACTCACTGATCTGGAACGTCATTATATCTCGGGCAGAATTTCATATGAACCTCCGCTAACCGTGGAAGGTTGAACAAACGATATGACACAGAATGTGAACCTGATACGTTGAAAATAGGACGGCTCTCAAAACCAATTGCTATATCCAATTGCTGACATTCAACGTTTGGCCCCTTTCTTGCGCAACAGCTCCACTATCTGTGTGTGGCCTCTATCTGACGCTGCTTTTAACGCTGTTTCCCCCCACATTTTTGAACCTGGTGCATTAATATTAGCACCCTTTGCTAACATCTTTTCCACTATCTCCATTTGGCCCCCTTCAGCTGCTGCTTGTAATGCTATTTTGCCACCACGCGCAGCTGGCGCATTGACATCAGCACCCTCTCCTAATAACTTTTCCACTACCTCCATATGGCCCCCTTCAGCTGCTGCTTGTAACGCTGTTCGGCCCTCGATATCGCCAGCTGGCGTATTAACATCAGCACCCTCTCCTAATAACTTTTCTACTACTTCTATATGGCTCCGTTCAGCTGCTGCTTGTAACGCTGTTCGGCCCTTAATATTAGCAGCTGGTGTATTAATATTAGCACCCTTTGCTAATAACATTTCTACTACCTCTATATAACCCTCTCCGGCTGCTGCTTGTAATGCTGTTTTGCCAAGAATGCTAGTAGGGTTATTAATATTAGTACCCTTTACTAATAAACTTTTTACTACCTCTATATAACCCTATTTAGCTACTATATATAATGCTATTCTACTAGTCTTAGCGCTAGTAAATGTATTAACATTAGCACTCTTTACTAATAGTGTTTCGACTATCTCTATATAGCCCCCTCCGGCTGCTGCTTGTAATGCTGTTTGGCCCTCAATATTGGCAGCTAGCGTATTAACATCAGCACCCTTTGCTAATAGTGTTTCGACCACCCCTATATAGCCCCCTCCGGCTGCTGCTTGTAACGCTGTTCGGCCCTTGATATTGGCAGCTGGCGTATTAACATCAGCACCCTTTGCTAACAATGTTTCCACTACCTCTATATGACCCCCTCCGGCTGCTGCTTGTAACGCTGTTCGGCCCTCGATATTGTTAGCTGGCGTATTGACATCAGCACCCTTTGCTAACAACGTTTCCACTACCTTTATATGACCCTGTTCAGCTGCTGCTTGTAACGCTGTTCGCCCCCCCGCAAAATCGCTAGCTGGCGCATTAATATCAGCACCCTTTGCTAATAACTTCTCCACAATCTCCATGTGGCCCTGTCCAGCTGCTGCTTGTAACGCTGTTCGGTCATGATTTCCAATGGGCACATTAACATCAGCTTTCAGTGAAATAAGCTGTTCTACTAATTCGACGTCTCCCTGACTGGCTACGAATGGTAAAGCCGAAGTAAGAACTGTCCTTGGGACTTTTCCCGAGCTTAAGACTATCTCGACAAGCCGCCTATCTCCCGTTTCCGCGGCACCACCAAGGAGTCTTTGAAAAACTCCTTCTGGTAGGTCCACATGCGAATGTATCATTAGCTGGGCCAAGAAGTAATGATTCCGTTCGATGATCCAGTCTATGACGGTCTTCGCACCATTCGTCCAGTCTTCGTATGTCCATAGAATACTCGTCGAAGGACCTGGCAGGTTCGCGTCGTTTATGAGGTTACTCCACAATCTCCTCGGGATTTGAGACATTAGTTCAGTTGCGGAATTTGTGTGTTCAAGCCAAAATTCTCTTGCGTATGACAAAAATGAGTACTGTTCTTGAATTCGTTGTCTGCGGAAGGCTTCTGTGTCACCCGACGCTTCTTCCAATGGACGAGATAGGGCGTTACCAGACTGATGCTGGCGCTGCAGGAAGGCCAAAGCAATCTTGTTTCCAAGTTTTCTGTGCGGTAAGGTTTCTTTCAAGACCATTGATGGTATGCTAGTAATGCTTGGACCATGTCCGGTCGTGCGCGCTACTTGACCGCTGAATATGCCGAAATCAAGATAAGTTACGCATACGGCGCCCACCTGGGCACCAGCTCTTTCTAGGTCGATGTGATAGGGTAAAAGTGAGGCGCTAATAGCTTCCGATAACAAGTATTGTCTGACGCTGTAATGTGTAAAATGAACCGCTTGGTGCTCCTCTTCAATGAATATCAGATTACCACAACTTGCAATTGCTTGATTCATGTCATTAACGAAGCGACTGCTGTCCCATTCCTGCTGTAAAGGCTCTATACCAATAGCTTCCCGGAGCTCTTCGAGGGTCAGAGGACGTTTTGCGGCGGCTACCCACAGGAAAATACGTTTGCATCGGTCGATATCGTCCGTCTCGGTGATTGCGGACAGAATTCGTTCAAAAGTCTGGGGTAGGTCTCGTGGAAGGTTCTCTAGTGCGGCAATTATGCTCGCATCACTTTTCTGTGCACAGATGGTTCGAAGCTGGAAGTGGACCCATAAGAACCTACCCGCTGTAAGCAACAAGCTCTTGATTGGTTATAAGACTACTTACATCCCTTGAGCTCCAGTTTTGAGCGCATCTTGAATCTGTAAAACAAGAGTCGGATCTCCAAGTTGAAGTTCGTTCTCCCGCAGCCGTTCTTGAAGCGAAGCGTTAACAAAATTGTCGATATCACGTGTAACGCTGGCCTGGTTTTCAGCTGTGTCGAGAACGATATGCCGCTCAGGTTGCAATTTGAGGGGTATCCAGTTCATTACACTTGTCCGGGTGGTAAAATAGAGCTTAATATGTAGCAGTGGCGTATCCAATAGACTACGAAAGATATTTACAAGTACCTTGGATTGTTCCTCTTCACATTCGTCAAGTCCATCAAGAACAATAAAGTATCGGCGTTTCCTAGTTAGTACCGTCTTTAGGAAATCCAATATAGCCGTCATATCTGCAGTAGTGGATTGGAATTTGTGAAAGGCTCCGGTCGGCTGATCATTGATCAACTGTCGAGCAATGCTCCCGAAAATGGTTCTCGCGTTCAAAGACGCCAAATCATCATATCTGCAGAAGAAGAAGCTTATGACATCTTTAGGCGATACTTTCTCTGCAATATAGGCGATGGCGCAGGCACTGATACTTGGTTAGCTGCACCCAACCATTGGCACTTCCGCGTAGACTGACGTTAGAATAGTCTTGCCAGAACCCACTATTCTGCTGCATTAGCATAAAGTGTTACTCCTCTTGTTATGTACTTACACCTGCCATGGCACCACAGAGTCTCCCGAGGCTCGACCATCCAGGATTTGAACTCCAACGTTTCACAAATCCAGGTCGAAGTACCAACCACACATTCCCTACGCGCCTGCTTGTATGCCCTTTGATGGTCATAAGTAGAAAAGGAATCGAGGACCCGGAGGCGATGTTTCTCAGAATTTTGACGGTCTATAGCCAGGCGCCAATTTCGCGCATCTTCCTGATCTTTGAGATTCGTTTTCATGAATCGCTTTGAGATCCATCTATCAGCCCTGGTTTCTTGGCGTTCTCTTGCTTGGAGCTGAGTCTCGTGGATTTGTACTTGGCTCGAGGCTAGGTTTATCTCATCACGAACTTCTTGAGCCCATCGCTCTAGTTCCCGTTCATATGGTCCAAACTCATTCTCAAAGGGATTGAGCAACGCTTTTGAGAACCAAGTATACCCTTATTGCATTAGAACTCAGGCCACCAATCAAAGGTAAGGAGATTTATTGAGCGTACCTGATTTGCCACAGGATACTGTGGAGTGCTTACAGAGACGAACGACTGCAGCGTAGTATTCGCACAACGCCTTCTGTAGTCGTACAGAAGTAGGATATAAATAGCCGAACTCGGTAAATCGAGGGCATGTACGCCCAAGATTCATGAAAAGTGTCGACAATTGGTCAAAATAGGACGTAACATTATTGGCAGCCTTCAGCAAAGCGTCAATGATACCCGTTAAGGCTTATGGATATAAGTACCAATAAGGTCAATTTTAGTCCTCCCCATACTAACGCTGCAATATCGGGATGCGAACTAACGAATGTATCGACAATGGACGAGAACTGTTGCACAGATTCGAGGAAAGTGATCAGCCTTGGGCCCATGCATTGTCGGCGATGACTAGTGTTTTTGGCGTCAATGGTAGTTGCAAGATTGAGAGCAGCCATAACATCTGGAGCTCCTTGAGAATGGAGTTGCATTTTATCTTCGTCTGAAAGGATAGTCTCGTAGTCATTTAGTGCTTGTACCAGGGTAGTTCCAGTGTTCGATATTGCTGGGTTTGCAATTACCAGAGCCATGATGAATTAGTAAGATCTATCGCTATGAATCAGGAACTAATTGAATGCTAATTGGACAATCCAGATGCTAAGGAGGCTCGACAATAGAAGGTTCAAAGTTCTTGTCTTTCAAGGTTGGCACGCAGGCACAGATAGCGGGAAGCATGAGAGTCAGCCTCACTTAGAGGGTCGCAATGCCAAGATCGCTCCAAACAGCATCCATGTTAGGTTACCCAAAGCTAATTGGCCGGGCGCTTTCCACGCGTGACCAGTCCACGCAAGCTGGGCCACCTCCATATGCAGAGACATTGATAGGTTATCATACCTCGCCCAGCCCCCACACTTCTAGACAGGTCTGGGCCAGTCAAGGCAGGGATCGGGCGATGACTTCCACTGCGACATCCCCTTAGAGATGTCGGAGCCGGAAGCAAAAGCCTCACCTAGAAAGGAAACCTGCAGCGTGGTGCGGAGTAAACATGCCAAAATACAGGTTCTGAGCACAGGAACCATGCCTTCGAAGCAGAGCCTGCGATGAGATGCAAAGGAACATCAACCCTGCGAGATGCTAGAAGTGGTGTTGACACTCCGCAATATCCATGTTCATCCTTAGCTGTGACGTGGGAGCCAGTTTTTGTTCTCTATCTTTAAAGCAGATAGTTTAGCCATGGCATTGGGCTCACTTATCTGCAATGGAGTCGCTCGACTGTGGCATTCAGTGTCATTTGCTAAAAATAGCCTGAATTGACATAATGCCTTCGATAGCCCCAGACGCCGAACTCTGCACAGACCAGATCGAAAGACATTGATTTTTGACGTCAGGAATACCACTTTTTTGAATATCAGGTGTCCAATTCCAAAAGCTATAAGATACAGGCAATCGTTCGAGCCCGCTTCCCTTGAAGCCATATAGCATACCCTTAAGTCATTAAGCTATGCACATGAAACAGAATATAATTGCCAATCCCTCCACATTATCCAGAAATCACAGCTCGCTTGAACTCCAAACTATTACTGGTGTCGCAAGAACTAATGTTGTTAAAATACCACCCATGCGCATCCAGATCAACGCCGTCACCGATATTTCCTGTATTCCCTAACAAATTGATCGAGCCGGTCAACTCCTTAACATCAGCCGCTGTCACAGGAACATAGTTCCCGGTATCAATATAGTGTTCAGGGCTAATATGTACAAACCCCAGTATCAACGGTGGGAGCCTGGGGACCGGATCGTCATAGTGTGTCACCCTATAGTTTCCACCCTTATTTTGATTCGTGATATAATTGCTTATCGTTGAGCCTCCAATGCGAGGCTGGCCATATGTGTACAGGTCTGTATTGGTGCCCTGATCGCGTAATTCTGCAGCCGCAATGGCTGCAATGGCACCTCCCAGGCTGTGCCCCACGACCACGACTTGATATGACGGGTTCGCCGCTGCCGCACTTTTGAGAGCAGACATGACTCCTGTGCGGGCTTCGAGCCAGCTGTTGTAGAAGCCTTGGTCGGCTTCACAGCCGGAACAGATGTCGGTTGGAACGGTAGGGAAGTCGGCATCTGCTAGGAAGTTGCGAACGGACTCTGAGCCGCGAAAAGCGAGGATAGTGAGAGACCTGGTGTTGTCAACGGCAATATAGCCGGTAACATCTGTAAGGAGGGAACTGTAGTTGCTATGTGTTAGAAATGAAGCAAGAGTAAAGACTTGATGGTGCTGCATGAGGATATGTATCTTATGGCTTACTTCTGGAACTCATAAACGGTCGTCACATCATCTGCCTCGACGAGCGGACAGTTGTTGCTCACTGGGCAAGTCAGCTTGGTGCCACCATTGGTTATGTTGTTGTTGCCAGGGCAGTATGCTGCAGCCGCAAACTGCTCGAAGAGTTGTAAATTTGCAAATGTACTCGAGTCAATGGCTTTGAAGTAGCATTAGCATAGGGTCGGGCCATCAGGCTGGATTTCTGATCACTCACATCTTGACTGAAGAGGACTAGCGAGAGTAGAGGAGAGAAAGAAGGTGATAGCTGCAGCTATCTTGAAAAAGACCGCAGAAGCCATTTCTGTAAGGAGCGTAGAATGTAGTGCGGGCGGTGTACAATCAAAGAAAGAGACAAAAACATCAAGGAAGCAAGGACTGATATACACCCGCCTTGTATACTTAAGACAAAGGAAAGGCGATAAAAGAGCCTCGGTCACAAAGCCAGACTGGCCACGTTCGATCCTGGATCTTCATACCTGATGCCTTGACTTCCCCACACTTTGCCCAGATCCTGCATATTATAGTTACGCCCCTGATGACTTTGCCATAGAAGCACAGCCTCCAACCCAGCGACCTGCCCAACCTGGGTACTGGGCCGGGCGCAAAACATATGTGCGGGAAGATCGGCTGCCGGCACGCAGATGCTATTGAAGCTCTCCAATGATGTGCAGAGATCGCATTACCTGTGGTCACGGCGGCTAGATGAGAGCGGTAGTTTCAACTGCTATACAAGGAGGAACAAGGCGAAAGGGGATAGCCCGAGCGGATGAAATTGCGGGGAACGGAATTGCAAGCTTTGCCATCGCGTTAGGGGAAAGTTAATATTGACGGCTTGCAATAAGATTGGAATTTGTAGATGTGTTGTTATGTATAGAATGGCTCTCAGTTGGAGGTGGGAGTTTTGGGGTGGATTTTGATGAGGTTGCGTCCTGGGGGTTGGGGCAAAGCAGCAATGCAATTCGTTTCGGGAAGCTCGGGTGATAAAAGAGATGTATACCCGGGGTCCAAAGTATTCATTGGATACCAACAACGGAGCAACGCATAGAGTGCGCAATGTGATGAGGGATCAACCAACGTGGGAGGTCTTCTATAGGAGGATATCCGGGTGCAAGAGCTATATATATTAGTAGAACTGAAGATATGCTGGACTAGGTCACCTGATCTGTGCGTGTGTCCTTCTGTTTCATGCATCTCCCTGAAACAGGCAGCCATGCATCGCACATAGCCCAGCTCCGATTTTCAGCTGAGCCTCATGCACCCAAACCGTCGGGTCATTTGGCTGTTATTTTTGGCACAATCCACCACGGGTGATAACCCTTGGCGCTTTCTACCATTTCAACCTTCAGTACGTCACGGGCATCCCCAGTCCCAGCGTTCGCCAGAGCTTTCTTAGCCGTGGATACCACAATGTTCGCATTGATACAAGCTCGCATCACGTTCTTGACGGATGTTCTCCACCAATCCTCGCATCCTTGGTAGCGAGCCGTCTCCGCGTTCGCCTTGCTGACAGCCTCCCACTCTCTGCGAGCAGCCTTTAAAGACTGCTCGGCTAGTTCAAGCATCTGAGAAGCTTGCTGATTGATCTCTGATTGTGCTGGTTTTACCTTGGAGCCGTACGTGCCATTCTTGTCTGGTATACGAAGTGATATAAGGGCCGCAAATTGCTGGTAGGAGGGAACTTCAGGCAGGGATATGGACATGAAAGGGCGCATTCGAAGATTATAGCGGAATTCAGGTGTGCTGTAGGGGCGATCGTGATAAGGGGCTGGGACAAGCTTTAGGTGAGCTAAGAACGAAAATAGCTAAGACGATCAGATTCAGCCTCGTGTCTAAAAGATTAACCCAAAGAGCTGCACACGGAAGATAACCTACACACGAGAGACCATCAGCAAAGGAAAGCGTTGCCGACGCCTCTAGGATGGCAGAATCCAGGAAGGAGAAAGAGCGGCGGAAGGCAGCCTTTTCCTCTAGTGTCGATTCGGATATGCGTGTGAGCCTGCGTGTTGTGAATGTTCGAATACGCTCCAGATGCTGGATTCGAGTGCTGATGAGATATTGCAGATACCTGGCGACACAGTAATCAGCTTGAGAGTCCATCCAGGAGGGCATTTATTCTTGCAATTACGTACCAGTACATGCCACCTAGCTCATCGATCTGGTAGACGTCCAATTCGAAGCCCATTTGCACGATCCACTCCATCTGTTGTAACTTGTGGTAGTACGCCCACGACGACAATGGGAAAGCCCACAAATCCTCGCTGGAATTTGCGTCCTTCATTGGCGACTCATCCGAATATTTGCGAAGTTCAGTGTCGAAATTCTCAGCCTGTTAAGCATTAGCCTGCTCCAATATTTACAGATAGACTTTGTTGACATCAAATTGTAAGTTGTCCCATTCAAGTACGAGGTGACACAGTATGCGCCTTAAACGTGACCTATTCATGCACAATGTTCGGAAGATGTCAAGGAAACGCTGGTTCTGTCAATATATGGATCTCTGGGCAACCTAGTCAAGGGAAACACTTACATCTGCAGCTGTTGCCATGAAGTCGTCCATTCTTTTCGCCACCTGGAATCTTGGGTCCTGAGGCGCCTCAACATCAAAGTTTGATGAATCGAGAAGCACATCCGCAGGCATCACAATTTCTCTTAGGTTGTCAAGTATAAGCTCTTTGAATGACATCATGCCCAACACCCGCATGTCACTGAAGACCATTGCTTGCATCAGGCACCGTATGTATACTGATGGTTGCGGTGTACGCGATTGATACGCCCATATAAATCGCTGTGGGAGATGTCAGGTGATACACACTACATTCAAATAGAGCACCCACCATCAAATTGACTCCACCACGATAATCAAGAATTCGGTAAGCGTCCTTGCCATTGTGACATAATTTAGTGAGCTGTGCAAAAGCTTCATCAAAGCTAATGTTGACCATCGGCCTTGGAGGTACTGTACTGGCGAGTCTTCGTTGTATCTTTATACTGAACGAGGCCTCTACGCGCATGCCCAGATACGTGGTCTTTGGGAGCGCTGGTATTAGCCTTAGACACCGGTCCCACCATGGCACTCGGTGATCATCTATAATCTCATCGAACTGAACAGCTGATAGGAAATAACTACGCAGTTCCACCCTGATAACAAGAGCATCTCTCAAAGCGATCGATATATTTGTCAAGTTGCTGACATGATCTAGAGCCTCATTAATTATATGATGTATTTCCGCGACGTCGAATTGGGTAAGTAGGTTGCGATGATAAAGGTTGGACACAAAGTCTTCTTCCTGCGTGAAGTTGGCAGACAATTCGGACATGCGGGCCGGATAGGGGTTGGAGTACTATCATATACTGACCTCATAGTAATGTTCTTTGCTAATCCTCTGGTGCACGAAGTCGCAAGTCTTGACTAAGCCAAGGCAATACGCCCGTAGGACTAGGTGTAGCATCTTGTTCTCAGGCTTAGAAACCTTACTCTGATCAAAGCGGGCATCCTCCAGCGTTTTAGGCTCTGGCCATAGTAGTCGATCAAGATATAGGGACGTAAAGAGGGACTGTGAGAGGGGATGACCTGCGTGCCATGCCATCTAGGATACCTAGGATCAGTATCAGAAATGTCCACAGCCGCAAAGGTATTGCAGAAGAGAACCTACCTCAAAGCAGAGCAATTGGTCCATGATGCCGATGACTTCTTCAGGCAGTAGTTCTCGTAGGACATCGTAGTCGTCTTCGAGAGTCTCGCCAGACCTGAGGTGACCACTGTCCATTTTGGGATCCATGATCTAGTATGTCCCTTCAGTTATGTTCCCTTGGCCCACCCCATCAATTAGTCCCTCGTGTAGCTGCAAGCGTACCTCGAGTGCTCCCACCGCTTCAAAGAGTGTGAAGAACTCATCTTTAACGAGTTGCCCGGTGGTCAGCGCTGCCTTTGATTTAGCCTTATCCTACATCGCCGTTGAACCCACAGACCTGATGCTGCAGTAGAGAAACTGGTGGTGATGTCTCGGGCCACACCGGGTCGCCATGCGGGATGTTGGTCTGCCACCGAGCCATCATCGTGTTGTTCGAATGCGGGCTCACTATGGTTTTCTCGAATAGTGAGTTTCGACATGTCTGCCATTGTGCGCCTATATCAGGTGAGCGTTGCAGACAAGCTATAGCGTGCAGTATACCGCTTATCATCTTCTCTTGTATCATGTGTAATTCTTACAGGGTAGAAGTGCTACGAAGACCTGGGCAATTAGCGTTACGGGAAGGCAAATCGTGATGTTTCTGTGTTCGACAAATTGGAAGGGCTTAGATAAACATTGCCTGGCCCAGGCAACAGATCTGATAGAAGAGTGGGAAGAGATTATCATCGACTAGGAACTATTGAGCCTTCTGAATTGGATCAAATTGATGTCTAAACTACATATGCTCGGTCATGCGGTCTTCCTCTTTATGTACAATTCCCCGTCCGAGCTTTCCTGTCTCCCCAACACCTCCATGAAATCCACCGGCCTCCTCTAGCAGTTTATTTTTGTCCCTCACTGGCATGCTCTGCCATCGAACTCGCATTCTCCTGCGCAAGACTTTTGTTTTCGCCTTGCTTGCCATTCTACCCAATCCATCAGTGTCCAGTTCCATACGAGTAGATTATGGAGTGACACTCACCTCCCATTTCGCGAACCTAAGCTCCATCTCCCCTCGCCTCTCTGCCTGCAGTCGTGGTCCTTCTTTGAGTGAACGTCGAACGACTCGGGCTGCAACGGCAAGGTATCGATTGTAGCTATGATTTCTTAGCCATTGAAATCAAATGGTGGGAACATATGCATACGTGAGGCCTGAAGCTCTCCATGCGAAGGCCATCGCGAGATAGATCGAGATTTGTGCGTTCTGTAAAGCTTTGAAGGTGAGTTGCAACCGTGAGCTTAGTGGCTGCGAAGCTCATGAACGGCTTGGAGGGCTGATTAGTAAGCCAAATACTTAACAATACAAATGTTGAGGCTCGCAAAATGCCCTCATGCTTGAGTGTGACTTGAAATAATAGTATTGTTCTATAGGCCGGATTTAAGATTGTATCAAACAATATACATCATTGTCTTCTGATTTGTTCTACAAATAAGTGCTTGTAAGCAATGATACACAAAGCGTATTAACGACCTCCGAGTGGCCGTCTAAACATTCAAGCCTAGCTCTTCTGCAAAAGGGAGCATATAAATGTCACCGACAGCTGATAGGGTTGCCTTGCCGTCTAACATTGACTTCGCAGCCTAGGAACACCATTCATTAGCGTGTGTGCAACCAAGAGCGAGGAAAGCACCAACCTTCTTGACCTGCTCTTCGGTCACGCTGTCAATAGCTTTCGCCAATTCATCAATCTGGAAAGCTTTGCCGCCTTGAACGAGCCCGGCACCAGTCAGCTCGACGCCAGTACTAATATTTTGACCAGACTCCAACGCCTTGAATTTGGCAGTTGCAGTGGCTTTCTTAACGTCTTCCTTGCTAACATTGCCGGCACCCACACTCTTCAGCGTCTTGACCACCTCATCAATGGCTTTCCGGAGCTGTTGAGCATTTTGACCTGATATAGTTATTGCTAGAAGGCCGGCGTCCGAGTATGTGTGGTGTTCTGTTTGGGTGTGTACTTGTGGGTAAGCCTCTGTGGCTTTGGACAGGAGGGAGAATCCCGGTGCCCATTTAATGTTGGATTGCCCTCCTAGCAATGCTGCTAGAACCTGACTTTCTGGTTTGTACGAACCTCCCGTGATCGAGCCAGAGCCTGGGAACGCGATGACCACAGAATTCCCGGAATCGTGTGCAATCCGTTCTTCACCGCCATAGTATTTGGTGGCTGTTGCGCCGGGGTTTGGAAGGTCTTTCGGTGGTGAATTTTCCACTTCAGTGAAAAACTCGCCAACCCATTTGGTAAGTTCTTGGTGGTCGGCGCCGTTGGCAACTATTGCGAAATTTGATTTCGAGTATGCTGCACGGCTGTAATATTGCAAGCTCCCCTCAGCCAGATATTTAGTCATTGGTATAGACGAAGATGGGTGGAGAGGGTTTCCAAGTCCGCGATGGAATGCGACGCCGTGAGCAGAGTTGATCGCCAATTGATCGACGTGACCAAGCAGCGACTTGCGTGACAGGGCCATATTAGGTATGACCTGCTCGTGTAATTCATGGGCTTTGATAGCATCAGTACACTGGACACACCACTTTGGGTAGTTTAGATTGCACCGTACGTGTGTATTTCGTCCGAGATATAACCTCCCCAATCAGTTCAGCAAAGTAGGGCAGATCATCTCGCAGGAATTTTGCGCCAATGACCAAGTTCTCCCTTGAGTGATATGTGCTATACTCTCCCCCTAGCAACTCAGTCTCTCTCTGTATCCGCAGGGCCGAGCGTCTGGAAGTATTCTAGATGTAGATATATCGTTAGAAAACCGATCAGCCAGTGATACGGACGACATGATTAGCGTCAATGGGCCGATCAACCCAATAGAGAACACACCTTGAAAGAGAACTTTTCAAGGGCCTCCGAGAAGCCCGGCAGCGGCTCGTACCGGGTCCCTGCCTTTGCAACTACAGCGAGATGAGTTGTAGGACCTGGAAGGTCTCGGCTCGCAATCTTTATACCAGCAGCGTCTCCTGTTTCGTAAGAGAAGCTTCCTGATGCTGGCGTAGCAAAACAACGTCGGTTTGCTGGGTTTGCATGGCGCTGAAGAGCACGCTGCCCGACCCGAGCAAGCGTTACTCTGGAGATCATATCGGCAAGCGATAGAAGGTGAGGGAGGCAACCCTCAACAATCAATGGTGGTCAAGGAGAGCTTCAATTGTGGTCAAAGGAAGATTTGGGCTATTTCTGATTCGCAGTAGGTACCTTAGGGCTGTTTCTCCGGCCGGATAAATGGCCGGCCCGAAGCTGCAAGCCATGACTCCCGAGCTCGTGCCCCACCAAATTATTCCTGGGCAAGTGAAAAGGCATATGAGCTTTCGCTGTTACCAGGATGTCGGCTGTGCACTTTGTAATATCAATGGCAAAATTGTGGTGACAATAATGATACTTCTAGAGAACTTGGCATAGTCTCTAGAATGTACTATGTCTACAGTACGTTCGCAATCTTCCCTCGGCCCAAAATACCACAGAAGCTTATATGAGTGTCCAGCTGACACACAGTCCCATAGGATGTTTCCAATCTATGTGTTCTCCTCGTGGAAAGCCTCTATGGGGAGTTGACTTCAGTAAGTCGAAAGCGGTCTCAACCTCCCACCAATATCTTGAAAATCTCTAGAGAAAATTTGGAGGCATAGCTGGGAGGACGATGCTAACGAACGAAGCGTATATTCAGATTCCTTCTCCGGGATGGCCGTCTAGCTACTCCAGAATTAAGGTACCACACTGGTCTCTCCCTTCGCCAGGTCCAGCATGGGTTGTCCGTTCTTGTCCAACAGCAACTCGTCTTCTGGTACACATCAGCTGAGGACTCGACGGTTTACGAGGCCAATACAGCGGTAGCCTATAATCTCATTCGCGCAGGAAAGTACGTCCAGCTTGCTGAAGAACAGCTTGGGAACTTTGCAGCCGCAACCGTCTCGAATCTGCTGCTTCTTGGGCATGCTCGAGTGGGCGATTTGGTGCAAGCTTATGGGCTAGACCGCACGGAGGGCACAAATGATCCGGCGGCCATTGCAACTCAGCCTTCCATAAAACCCATCTACAATGGTTCAATCAGTACGGACATTTCTTCTGATAAGAATCGTATCAGCCTCGCGTCGGTACATATGACACTTCGCGAACTTCTACGAGTAGGCTTTGTATCTTTGGCCAACGAATCATACTTTAGATCCGAAGCCGATAACCGGACTGAGGCTGGAAAGGTTGTACCACCGCCAGAACACTTCAGAGCTAAGTCTAAAAGAGACAATGAGGCGCAAAGGGAGACAGCTATTCAGGAGAAACTGGAGGAATGGAAGTACGGCACAAGGGCTGAAAAAGAGCAATACGCCTCCATAGTAAATGGGAAGAAAAGGCAGCTTGATGATTCAGAAAGTTTGCAAGCAGAAAAGCGACGACGGCTTCTTCTACCACCGAATGGGCATGCTCCTAGCGCTTGGACTGCTGTTAACACATCGAAGCTTGAGGGTACCAACGCACTAAATGTATGAGTTTGGGCGAAGCCTTTCTTGTGTATATGCGACTGACAGCTCATAGAATGATCTCGTGCTCTGCATTAACCACGATAAATTCGCCGTAGCCTTGCGAAACAGAGGCCTCAAAGCGCTTGCGGACGAGGCGATTTGCAAAAGCACATCCAACATTTATGCCGAGGTCCTTCGTAGGCTGGAAACAAACACACGAGCTTGTAAAGAATCGTCTGACGTTCCCGATATTGGTGACGGACTAGGACTTAGTGACCTGCCTTATGTTTCTACAGATGAACTGGTGCATGTCATCAAAAGCTCCGAAGAATTGGGCGAAACCCTGGGAAAGCTTGAAGGCAACAGCGCGAATGCAAAGGAATTGGAGCATCCCAAGAAACGGCGCAAGAAAAAGGAGCTCGAAAGCGACGATGAAGCTTTGGTGGTGGGCGATGCCAGTCCAGACGAAGACGACGACGAATCCGATTCTGAAGTTGGCGATGAGTCCTCTGACTCGGAGCAAGCCAATGGCGATGCTGAGTATAGCCTCAACTCACATCCGAAAGCTCCCGAGGACACACATCGCCGCTTCATCCGGGACCATCTTCTCCTCCTAGCAAAGCACCACCACCCTTTTCTCCAACACATGACAGAAACCCTAGTCCTTCCGGAACGATGGACTATATACTATCCACCTCTAATGAAGTCCATCATTCACCACGTTCTTCTCCAGATAATTACCACGCGCTATGGCCAGCCAGCAGCGCGTCTCACCCGCCTCCTCTCGGAAAGGGGCAAAGTCGACGAAAAAACCCTCTGTTCTCTTTCTCTGCTCAATCAAAAATCCATGCGCAGCTACCTCACAACCCTCCACAAATCTGGTATGGTCCAACTTCAAGAAATCCCCCGTGACAATTCTCGTAACCCCCAGCGCACGTTGTACCTTTGGTATTTCGATGAAGAGCGTTGCAGAGTGAAAATACTTCAAGAAACGTACAAGACTATGGTACGGTGCCTGCAAAGGGTAACAGTAGAGGGGGATGAAGTCAAGGGCACCTTGGAGAAGGCGAGCAGGACCGATGTCGTTGGGAGGGAGGAAGAGTTCCTGGGGGTGCAGGAGCGAGAGGCGTTGGAGAAATGGAGGCAGGCGGAGGAGAGGATTTGGGGGGAGCTAGGCAGGTTGGATGAACTGGTTGGTATTTTGCGAGACTTCTGATGGATACGATTTGCACGGGCAAATGATGATATAGAGGGGTATGTTTTTGGAGATCTGTATACGATACTACTAGAGCAGCTTTCACACAGCTCGTCACAGTGGGCATGGAAGCTAATATAAATCACTATAGTTAACAAGTTACGCTCTGGAGTCACAGGAAGACAGTGGGTCAGAAAGCTATTCTATATTGAAGAGTCTACCCCGGTCACCACCAGTGACAGTCTAATAAGCACCTTACATGAAGAAGATGAATCTTGTGTTGGTCTAGCCAAATGACGCTGATCTCTGAAGCACAGGACAGATCTTATGAACAGGTCAGCCGAGGTACGGCGGATTGTGGGGACATTGGCACTGACGCACGCGAATAGCTTCCCCAAAACATCGTACAATCCATTTGCATCAGCACTCTTCTCACCCCTCTCACATAATGTCTCAATCAGCAAATCCTAAGAAAGAAGCCATGGCTCAAACAACTTCTGCCGCCCAGCAAGGCGATAATATAGCCCACGCCCTCGCCGGGGCAGGCGGGGGGCTGCTTTCAATGACTTTGACGTCGGCCCACCCCCCCGAGCAATACACTTACTATCATGCTGACTTGGATCTAGTTACCCATTAATCACACTCTCTACTCGTGCTCAAGTTGAGTCCAAGCGTGCCCAATCCTCCACCTACGACGCCGCACGCCGCATTGTGCAAAGAGAAGGAATCGCAGGTCTCTACTCCGGCCTTGACAGTGCATTGTTTGGCATCAGCGTTACAAACTTTGTATACTATTACTGTACGCTGTCCTCTCTTGTGATTTGCCCACGAGCTGACCTTACGTCTCAGGGTATGAGTGGACTCGTGCATTCTTCGCCCGGGCTGCCCTCCGGACCCGCGCTTCTGAACAGCTCACGACTGTCGAATCCATGATCGCGGGCGCCATCGCTGGGTCTGCTACAGTCTTGATGACAAACCCTATCTGGGTTGTCAACACTCGCATGACAGCTCGTCAATCCGACTCTTCCTCCGACCTCCCAGGGCCTGCTACTGAGTCCGAGAAACCCGCAAAGAAACCCTCTACTATTGCTACACTTATCAATTTGATCAAGGAGGAGGGTCCACTAGCACTTTTCGCGGGTGTGCTGCCTGCCCTGGTGCTGGTTATTAATCCCATACTGCAATACACGATCTTTGAACGTCTCAAAGATGCACTGGCGAAGCGACGACGAGTAAAACCCCGTGACGCTTTCTTCCTCGGCGCCCTGGGTAAGCTCGCAGCAACGTCAATTACCTATCCATATATCACTGTGAAAAGCCGCATGCATGTTGCAAGCAAGAACGGGCCACAAGATGGTATGATGCAGAGCCTGAAGAGAATAATTAGGGAAGAAGGATGGGGAGGATTGTATAAGGGTATCGGGCCGAAGGTTTCGCAAAGTGTGATCACAGCTGCCTTTTTATTTGCGTTTAAGGATGCGCTTTATGAAGCCAGCGTAAGAGCACGAAGCAAGATTCCTGTAAAGGCGGCTTGAATGGTTAACTTCCAATTCAACACCTAATGGGCCAAGAGGAGACATTTGAGAGAGTGCAGGTATCTATGTACATAAGAAAATTGTCACATATTGCAGTTATTGGATAGTATATTTTGTCACCATTACGGTACACTGTGCACCCAAAAGGAGGCTAGATTTGACGTGGTCCGTGCATCTGATCGGTATGCACGTCACCCCTGGCCTACGGGGCGATTGGGCGGCAGCCTCCCGTAAACCCTGTAAACCCTGGATTCGACGTCAGTGGGCAACAAAAGCAGAGCTCTCCATGAATTGCTTCCCCTATGTTACGTTGATACATCGCAAAAACATCTAACCTCGGAGTAGCGATGGCTCTAATGTCCCGAAACAAGCATCGAGGACCGGCATTGTTCCAACCTATCGTTTGCAGGCATGGCACGGATCGACGCGCGATGAACAGGCTCTCTCGGGGATGCCGAGGTACCCTTATGGATTCTGCTCCACACATGACCTATTATCTTCTTCCGCTTCCCATTCTCTGAAGCTCTGAATTGCTTTGAGTATTGTTCTTCTCTCTTTACTTGGCTGTTTGCCCGTTTATTGTTTGGTTGGGTAGATTGTATTGGTGAGCTGCCATTGGTCTGAATGCTGTTGGACGCACTAACCTTGTGTGTGTACAGATGCTGGCTTTCTCCGTTCATTGTCTTGCAAGATATACACCCAGTGTTTGATACCTACCCTAAATATTTGACAACATGGCCCATCTTGAATTTGCTAAAGACTATCGAAAACCACCTTCCCCCGGTGCTCCCTACTCTCTTACTGTTCCAGGTTCAGAACAGCCAGGCCGAAGTCCCGTCTACAGACACTTCCGCTTTCAAAATAGCATACTCAAGAGCTTAGATCCGAATGTCAGTAAAGATATTACGAATATACTATGAAGCTTGCTGAAGCTTTGCCAGGTCACAAACGCCCACCAGATGTTCGAAGATACTGGTACAGAACTTTCCCAGCCCTGGACAGATATTCTCAATACTGACAGCAGCCTACAGCCAACCGTGTGCCTAATAGCCGATGCCTTGGAAGCCGGCCTTACCATTCAGAGACGAAGACTTTTGGCAAGTTCCAATGGATGACTTACGACGAGGTCAAGAAACGACGAGCGAACTTTGGCGCCGGCATCGTGCAGGTGAACAAGGACGCTGGGGTTCTAGACCAGAAATATGGAGTTGGCCTTTGGTGCCAGAACAGACCAGAATGGCAAATAACAGGTGAGATCGGACCATTAACACCTGGACTATATTTCTAAAGCGTCTTAGACCTGGCTTGCATGTCACAAGCATTGTACACAGTCTCACTATATGACACTCTTGGACCCTCTGCAACCGAGTACATCATCAATCATGCCACGTTACCCTGCGTTGCAACATCTGCGCCTCATATCCCAACTCTCCTAAAGCTCAAGCCAAGGTTGCCCTCCCTCAAGGTTATAATCTCTCTGGACCCCCTCGAACAAGGAGAACGAGAAGGGTACTCCAAACTGGCCCTTTTGAATTCAATGGCGTCGGATCTGGGCGTTAAGATTTATTCAATCGAGCAAGTGGAAGCTATAGGAGGCGCCAATGGCCCACCAAAGTACAACCCACCATTGCCCACGGACCTTGTGACCATTAATTACACATCTGGAACGACTGGTCCTCCTAAGGGTGTAACATTAACTCATGCAAACGCTGTAGCATCCGCTTCAAATTGCATCATTTCCGCCAGCCAGGCTCCTAGTGATATCATGCTCTCATATCTCCCATTAGCTCACATCTACGCTCGTATGTCCGAACATGGCATGCTTTGGGCTGGTGGGGCGATTGGATATTTCCATGGTGACATTCTCGCCCTTGTCGATGACCTACAAACTCTCCGTCCAACCATGTTCACGTCTGTTCCTCGCCTCTACAACCGTTTTGGCGGCGCTGTCCGTGCAGCCACAGTCCAGGCTCCCGGCGTCAAAGGAGCGCTGTCCCGGCACATTGTCCAAACCAAACTTGCCGCCATGGTACCTGCCGACTCCCCCTCCGCAACAAACAAGCACCTTATCTATGACCGCATCTGGGGCCGCAAAGTAGCCGCCGCCCTCGGCCTCGACCGCGCCAGAACAATGGTATCCGGCTCCGCCCCACTAGACCCCAGTCTCCAAAACTTCTTTCGCGCCGCCCTTGGCAACAACTTGATTCAAGGCTATGGCCTCACTGAAACCTACGCCCATGGCCTCTGCCAAATGGAAGGCGACCTCTCAGTCGGCAACTGCGGCGGTGTAGCTACTACTTTGGAACTCTGCCTCCTTGACGTGCCGGACATGGAATACTACGCTACCGACAAGCCGCAACCCCGTGGTGAACTGCTCATCCGAGGCTCCTCCCTTTTTTCAGGGTATTACAAAAACCCTGAAGAAACCAAGAAAGCTATACTGCCAGATGGATGGTTCTGCACAGGCGATATTGCCACCATCGATTCGCGCGGCCGCTTCCAAATCATCGACAGGAGGAAAAACGTCCTCAAACTCGCCCAGGGTGAATACATATCTCCTGAACGCATCGAGAATATCTACCTCTCCCATCTCAGCTACCTAGCTATGGCATACGTACACGGAGACTCGATGCAAACTTTTCTCGTCGCCATCTTCGGTGTGCAACCAGATATGTTTGCCCCGTTCGCCAGCAAAATCCTTGGAAGGGATATCCAGGCTACAGACATGGACGCCATCCGTGCCGCATGTGCAGACGACAGGATCCGTAAAGCTGTCATGAAAGAACTGGATAAAATTGGTCGGAAGAATTCATTCGCTGGATTCGAACGCGTGAGGAATTGCTACTTAATGCTGGATCCATTCACTATTGATAATGAGCTGTTGACACCGACGTATGTATACTCTCCTTCTTTTGCCTCCACCCACCTTCCCATCGTAGACCGCATATCCTATCCATGAAAAGTCCTTTTTCTCTCTTGAAATACTGAATAATCTAATTCGCCTAACAGCCTAAAACTCAAACGCCCCCCCACAGCCAAGAAATACAGAAAAGAACTCGACCAACTATACGCCGAAGCATTAGCGGAAGAGGAAGCGGGGACCAAACATATCAAAGCGAAGTTATAATCTGTGCTTCGATACCACTCTTTAAACCATCAACCCTGTTGCGATTCGGTTCTGCTTTGGTATACATAATGCGTATAAGCGGCATGAATTGGAGCATTGTACCCAGGCGTATGGGTGTGGGTGTCAGATTGACCTACCTCAAGCTAGACTGTACATAGCCAAAAAATACCTGCATACCTCCAAAACCACCTTATATACAATCTTACCTCACCCCATTCCATCCCAAACAAAGCAATAAATCTCATCATCAAACCCTCCCCTTGTACTCCCCTACGACCTCCCCACCATCTCTCCCTTCCTATGCTAATACTCGAAGAAGGGAACTTCTAAGGTAGGCGAGCATCGACTGAGCTGTAGGTAGGATTCCGTCGCTTTCAGATATGAAGTACCTGTTATAAGCAACATTAAAATCACAGCGAATCAATCAATGACCTTCTCCCCAACTAACTATGACTATAAACCTAACCGATCCAATCCTCTAACAGTGTCTAAACTCCGTCCTTCCTTACTTCCTTTCTTCACCTTGAGCGTCCCATCCAAGCCAAACCATGCTTCCTCTTCCTTTTCCGCTTCTACTATGTAGTGGTGTGGTATTCAACGATCTAATCTAATCCAGTGGAGGAAAGATATTTGTTAAAAAAAATACTGGGGTGGATACGGAGGATGCAGGGTCGAGATATATGTGAATATTCGAGATTGGATAAGTGAGAACAGATTATATCATTTCGAAGAAGAAGGAATGGAAAGGAAACTCTGGCTAAGGTGTGTATTTATGTGGTCGGCGAGCTAAAGACCGCAGGGCCAAAATGCAAAAAGGTGGGATATATAGATGTTATATTCGTGCTATTTTCATTTGACTCGTTACAGTTATATAGAACATCAGCGCTCGTCCCATTTCTCGGACCGGCCAGAAAGAAAAGAATAAGATATGTACACCGCCCTGCTACCATCCCATCCATCTCCAACCTCCCCAGACGCAAGCCGCAGCGTGCCTGGGAACAGGAGAGGATGGTGGGGCAGGGCTGGAATCGAAGGTATATAAAAGAGATGGCGGCAAAGAAGATAAAGAAGAGAAGAAGAATGATGTACCAGCACCCTCTCACCATAATGAATACCTGTCCTCTCACCCCACCTACACCTGCACCGTCGCCTTATTCCCCGTCCCCCTTCCCACCCATCCACCATGCCCCGGTCCCCCCTCCCCTCCCCCCCTCGTCCTCCACACATGCAACCCTGCCAGCACGCTCGTCACACAGAACGCCAGCCAACTCAGCACCCCCACCACAATAGCCCCTATCATAACCTGGCATACATGCCCCAGGCAGAGGATGAGGCGGGACTTAAATACGCTGAGCGCGACAAAGCCTGAGAACCAGAGAAGAGCGGTGAGGAGATCGAGGGTTAGGAGAGCGTATTTGTTGAAGAAGCGGGAGGGGGGTTTGGGGTTGGTGGAGCGGGTGAGGGAGAGGGGGGGGTTGAGGAAGAGGTCTGTTGGTTGGCGAGGTTAGGAGTATGCGAGGAAAACGGGGGGTGTTTGCGCATGAGACTCCTCTTTTTTGGGGAGGGAGAAGGTGGAGGGGGGATGACTTACAGGGAAGGAGGAGGAGGGTCCATGCTGCGCAGAAGAGGAGGAAGGGGGATTCGTTGGGGACGGTGGAAGGGTGGGTGTGTGCGCGGTACCAGGATGTTACTGTTGCGAACGTTAGTCAGTTTGTTTGTTTGTTGTTGATACTTGTGCTGGGGTGGTTGGCGCTCTTTGGGGAGATCGGTGATGGGGTTTACCGTAGCCGTTTAGACCGAGCGCAATGATGGCGAGGAGGCCTTGGATTGTACGAAGTGGGGTGTTGAGGTTGAGCATGTTTGCTGTTGTGTGCGATTCTTACTCTTATATACTGTTGCTTGTAGTATTCGTATCTATGTCCGTTTTGTGGTTCTTTCTTGGTACCGTATGTATGGCGTTTTTGCGACGGTTGAAATGCGGGGAAAAGTGGATTCTGTCGCGTGGCCTTGGCTGATTCTTGTTCTTTTGGTGTGAATTGGGGAGATACAAAGACTGAAGTCCTATCAAAGGATGATGTGCTTAATTTTGCGCCTGCAAAGAGTGAATAAAGGGAACTGTAAATGAATGTGAAATGGTTGTTGTTGTTTGCTGGTTGAGAAAGAAGAAGGAATAGAAGAAGCAAGTTTTGGGAGACTAAAACCATGTGCCGGGCGACATGGGTTACATGTTGGACCCCTGCAATTTTGCGTACGGTGTACGCGCCACATCTTAGCCATCCTCGTCGCCCGTGGAGTTTCATATTTTGCTTATTATAGCGTGTCCATGATGCAGGAACTGTGCATTAAATATACTCCCCACAAATCCCTCGAGGCTCGCCTGGCCTTGGTGCTTTAGCGGGTAAGTAGGCGTTGAACCTGATCTACGTGACTATCACCTCTTTAAAATGACATATGCTCTTCTCTCACCTTGTTATGTTGACTTGTCGCCTGGGTTTATGGGCAGATCCTCGGTATCCACCCCAATATTCAAGTTTTCTCCTACATAGATAGGATTGTTGAAACCATATGCCAGAGACAAACAATTATCGTATCTGGGGTTCACAGCTCAACATGTTCTCTCGTCCAGAGGTCATCCGTGTATGCAGCAATACTGACATCGACTCCAAGAGACTAGAGTGCTACCCTTCTAGATTGATTCAGCTTCAAGTTTTTAATCCTTCCTTTGTTCAAGCTTCAGTACCGGGTTTCTATATTCCCTGTCCATCAGCATATCAAACAGCAACTGCCTTATCTCCATCTCTTGGGTTGGTTTCAGAGCTTTAGAATCCATCAGCGTAAGCTGCTCTCCCTTCCCCCTATTTGCCACTATTAGATATGAGAAGAACTCCCGTGCCTCCAAATACGTGCTCGCTAGTCACTGGTAGGGGCATGCGGAAGTAAGTCTTCGAAAGAGTGACGCCCAAGGTATCTCGTCGACAGCGTCGGGAGAACCAATTCTGCCAGCCCAATAGAACTTAAACACTGAACAGCTTTCCGTACTAAAGAACCCTTTTCTGTGTCTCGTCGAGGTTGGCAACTCAGCGGCTGCGCATTGCCAATCAGAGGCGCTTCATTTGGGTTGGAACCTGCATGGGTAGCACTGCTTCGTCTTCGAGGCAGGCTCGCGTTTTGATAGTACAGGAGAATGAGAAACAAATGAGAAGCAATCTCGTGAGACGTATCGTGTCATTCTGCCAGTTTGGTAATGCAACAAGGATATTGCGGGTCGAAGATAGGTTTCGCTTCGCTTGTTGTTCTTCCTTTACTTCTGATATCCGCAGACTACGTAGGCGTCTTCTCAGAATGACCGCAACTCGGTTGCAATGTAAGGCTCTGGATGAGGCACGATGAGAGATAGAATAGCAATCAAAGATCGTCAACATCAACCACTGCAGAGGTACTGTCACTTACCCTATTCATTCACTGAATTATGTCTCTTGAAAGAGATGTGAATCCAACAAATAATGTATCCTTATTCAGGATTGGCTTAGGGCTAGAAGAATCACTAGCTGATCGACAAATCCACCGTCCGCGGGTTACGTAGCTAGAGGATTCGCAGCCATGAATACGTGGTTGCAGCCTCAAGCATCCTCAGCCAATGATGTTAAGGTCTCGTCATCTTTACGCAGCTCGTTAGTGAATCGCAATCTGAAGCTTTCTCACTCACAATTCATTTTTCTGAGCCGGGCGAGTAGAGCTGATAGAGACGTAACCAGGTTCCTGCATATCCTGTCCTGCAACTTCCGTCACTGTACCACAACCTATTATTAGGTGACATCACGGTCAACGAAAGGTTCATTCACAATGCATGGTTAACGAAAATTCATAAATCCCCTGTCGGGTTGTCTCCGACGCAAGTTACGCATTCCAGCAAGTGGGATGAGATCAACCAGCCTGGATAGACATAGTCGGACTCTCTTTTTCTGAGAATCCATCATGCCTCATAAAACCTTCGAGATCGGTCCCAATGCGCTTAACAGCAACCCTCCTTGCAAAGACGACCGCATAATACATCTACAAACCCACGACGGAGCCGAGTATCTTTTGCAGGAGATCAAGGATGCCCTCAAGTCCCCCGCTGGCTCTCAAAGTCCACGTCGGATTCCCAGCATGCTCCTTTGGAACCAAGAAGGTCTAAAGCGCTTCGAAGATATCACCTATTTCGACGAGTATTATCTTACTCAGACCGAGATCGGTATCCTGGAGCGATCGAGCGATGAAATCGCTCGGAAGATCAAGCCAGGATCTATGCTCGTTGAGCTTGGAAGCGGGTTAGTTGGCTCGCTACTATAATCCGATTACTTAGTGACTAAGTGAAACTTTTCAGCAACCTTCGAAAGACTAAGATACTTCTCCAGGCTCTCGACAAAATCGGCAAGTCAGTTGATTACTATGCCCTCGACTTGTCTCTCCCTGAGCTCGAACGAGCGTTAGCTTTGGTCTCTCCTGGTACTTACACCCATGTCCGCTGCTACGGTCTCCTGGGAACCTACGATGACGGACACGCGTGGCTACAACGCCCTGAGAACATGAGCAGGGATTGCTATATCATTTCGCTAGGGTCCACTATTGGCAGCTTCGCTCGGCCTGATGCAGTAGCTTTCTTAGCCGATTTCGCTGACGTCCTGCATCGTAATTCAGGACAAAACTCTTGTATGATCATCGGCGTAGATGGTTGCAAAGACGAAGCAAAGGTTTCTCGAGCTTACAATGATGCCTGTGGGAAGAACGCGGGTTTCATTGCCAATGCTTTGAAGCATGCAAATTCCGTTTTGGGGTACACCGCGTTCCAGCACGAGCATTGGTACGTGCAGGGTGAATGGAACACAGCCTCAGGGTCGTTCGACCAATTCGTGATTCCATGCAGGGATGTCGACCTTTTTAATGGCGTCTCCTTGAAGGCTGGCGAGAAGATACTGGTGGTGCAAAGCTATAAGTATGACGCTGAGGAAAAGGCTATGCTTTGGAGAAAAGCGAATTTGACTGAAGTCGGGCGGTGGAGTAATGACGACAATTCTTACAGTAAGTAGCTCCCCACAGATTGTTCTTGCACAGTTGGTTTGCCATCCGCCCTTCGACGCCAATATCTGACATCGCAGCAGGTATCCATATGCTTTCTCCGGGAGGGAACGATGCAGTATATTAGAGGCATACACATATCCAGGTGAACGTCAGTCCTAGCTAGGTAAAAGGTAGTCTTAGCCAGGTGGAAAGTAGTCTTAGCAATAGTTCGACCAATTTGTTAAGTCTTCCACAAAACTAAGTGAAGTTTAGTGGACTTTTTTTTAAGTAAAACTTAAACGATCAACTCTGGAGAGATCTACAAGAGTAGAATTGATAGAGACATCGATGTTATAAAGATCTGAGAATTTGAGAAATTTCTGTGACTCAGAAGAAAAGCAGGGTCCCTATGAAATATCAAGTTTTAGCTGTTTGTATCCTGACGTAGTCTCACCTGCCTCTCAAGTTGACCTCCTTCTTTTCTGCTCTCAACTGCCCGCATCAACCACGGTACTGAGCCTTGCTTCTCAAGCGCTGAACACTTTTCCTGCAAGGGCGTGCTGCAGTGATCTATCTTCATCAAGGGTTCGACAGAAATACGAAGTCCCAGCAAATGCGAGTAGACGACTGAGTAGCCATGGCAGACACAAAAGAATCACGTACAGATCTTTTGATTATTGGAGCAGGCCCTGCGGGCCTAATCGCTGCTGCGTGGGCCAGTCAATACAACATCTCCGCTCGCATCATCGATAAAAAAGCATCAAGAATTCCAAACGGCCATGCCGACGGCCTACGGCCTAGAACTCTGGAAATTTTTGATAGCTTTGGCTTCGTAGATCAACCTTTGAAGGAAGGATGTCACGAAACAGAAATCTGCTCTTGGGTTCGTTCAATCAAGTGCTTGAATAGACAAAGCCAACAAGATACTAGGTGCTAATGTATGAGAGTAGAACCCAGACTCTAGTGGAACCCTTCAAAGAACCCAAAGGGTAGTATCGCAGAAACCGAGGATCAGCAGATTTCAGGCACTTGTTCTGCACCAAGGAGCGATTGAGCAGACCGTACTGGACTTTCTCAAAGTTGGTGGTAGAGTGGAGGTCGAGCGGAATGTAATGCCAGAAAGACTGGAGTGGGAGGGGTGCAATCTTTCTGATCGGGATTCCCATCCTATAACAGTTACAGTACGGCACACTGGCGACACAACGTCCAGACAGCCCTTGAATCGCACCCATCCGAAAACGACCAATTTGGCATCTGACCGAGTGGTTGCAAATAGGATTGCACTCACCGGACAGGACGTGGCCAAGGGACGATTGGAAAGAATCAGGGCGAAGTATGTTGTCGGCTGTGACGGAGCACATAGTTGGACTCGAACCCAGCTTGGCCTGTCTCTAGAAGGTAAAATGACTGACCATATTTGGGGCGTCATGGACATAGTGCCTCTTACAAATTTCCGTATGATACAGTTCCTATCATCCTGCGCATGTTGCTTACTGGCGCAGCTGATGTTCGTCAATCGTGCGCCATTCACTCCGCATCTTCTGGAAGTATTATGATCGTTCCTCGCGAGCGGAAGCTCGTTCGATTCTATATCCAGATGGACGACACGAGCAAAATTGGCATACTTGATCGCTCTCGCATTAGCCCGGAGTCAATGCTCAAAGCTGCGCGGACAATTATGAAGCCTTACACTCTACGCTTCAAATACTGCGAGTGGTGGTCTGTTTATAGAGTAAGCCGGCCTTTTCGAGATAGATGAGGGATTCTTCAAGCTGAATTGTTTCAGGTCGGTCAACGTGTGGCCCCTAAGATTAGTAGAGATGAGAGGTACTCTCAACCTAGGTCTATTATGCCTCGGAAAATTGATATTTTCTTCTAGACTTTTCCTCGCAGGCGACGCGGTACATACACACTCCCCCACACTCGGCCAAGGTATGAACGTCTCAATGCAAGACACCTATAACCTCGGCTGGAAAATTTGCGGCGTGATTAACGGAACGCTCAAGCCCGAGATCCTGAAAACATACCAGCCGGAACGTCGTCAGATTGCTCTCGAGCTCATTGCCATGGACCACGAAGCCTCAAAGTTCTATTACGATGACAGCATTAGCAGAAAAGATTTTCAATCCCACCGCGAAAAAGTCTACGAGTTTCTCAGCGGCGTTTCCGTCAAATATGGCCCCAGCGCCCTCGTTAAAAATTCCAGCGCTCGATCCCGTTCTCCACTCATCAGTGGCAGTAGCAGTACTTGCACCGCGGAACCCTCTCAAAGTAGTAACAACTTTTGCGAGCCAGAAGAACCGACATCGTCCAGGTATCTAGCCACAAATATTTACCCCGGCGTGCGGATACCGTCTTTCAAAGTCGTTAATCAAGCCGACGCCTGCCCCACCCATATCGCCTCGTTCCTCCCGAGCACTGGCCAATGGCGTATCCTCCTTTTTGCAGGGGACCTCAGTTTCCCTTCTCAATTTGCACGCATCCAAGCCCTCGGCTCCCATCTCGCTGCCCCGTCCTCATTCCTCCACCTGTACCCTGCGAATCTTATCGAAGTATACACCATCCATAGCGCCCCGAGGGCGAGAGTGGAGTTGTTGGATCTTCACGAAGTCTTCCATCTTGGGGACGAAGACGCCGGGTACGATTACTGGAAAGTGTACGCAGATGATGATAGCTGGCATGAGGGTTTCGCGGATGCTTATGGAGCGTACGGTATTGACAGGAAGAATGGTTGTCTGGTTGTTTGTAGGCCATACCAACACGTGGGACTCATTTGCGGCGCAGACGAGTTGAGTGTGGTAGAGGAGTATTTCAAAGGGATCTTGATTCAGAGGTCAGATACCCAGGGAAGACCAAAGCTTTGAAGTGGAGATGCGAGTTGGAATAGGCGGTGTACTGCGGTTGGACAGGCAGAAAAAATTAGCCAGCGCTGGATAGAGGCGGATTTCGTAGCCTATTAATCAATAAGACCATCCGCTCAATGAGGCGACATCACATGCTTGGCCGGTGCGATAAAAGGATTGGAAGTGACCCAGGGAAGGCTCGGTAGGCTTAGGAAGGGTCCACCCATCAACTGTAACATACCCCTCAGTTGTACAGCCCTACAGGGTTGGAGCGGACCCTGAAAACCCCCCCAGAAAGGGTCGCCGGAGCGTCCCCGCTTTATGGTGTCTTCAGGGCCCATCTCGCCAGCTTCAGGCCCAGCATGAGAGTGTACAAAGGATACGGTTGGTAGGCGAGCTTGTCCAGTGCGCAGCCGTCCTCATACTTGACATCCTTGACTCGTTGCGAGCTTGAGCCTTTTGTTAAAGCTCAAGATTGGAGATAGGTCGCGAATATGGCTCACGACTGTAAAACAATGTTAGCAAGCTCGCTGTCAACTTCATGACTTGCTCTGCCCGGTAAGTCGTTCGTGCCCATTCATGCTTGTCCTTTTGCTCAAGCATCCTGTTGTTCCAATAGCCCTGATTCTGAGCGAGTGCAAAGACTTCCTAAGTCCACTGGCGTATCAACCGTTCACCTCGCATCTCAACAAGTTGTTCGCCATATTGAAGACTGGTCTAGTCCAGATGGATGATTTGTGGGAGCCCTTGGTGGTAGCATGCAAATCTGTCTTTTCCATGAATAATATGCATGGTGAGACGATGGAGAAGTCATGGAGAAATTGTGTTCCAACCACACGGAGGGCGTGTCCGCTTTGCCATACGACTTTCAAAGGTGCAAGTCTCGAAAACCTCAAGTAGGCATAGTCTCACGACCTGATGATCCGTTCATCATTGAGCATGACATCCGATATGGTGGGTGAGATCCGATACGTTGGATGTCAGACAGAAAAGAGAGTAGTGGCAAGAATGCAGAGACAGATGGACCCTGTAAAACGATCTACTAGGGCCCGGGAACCCTGAAATGAGCCCTGAGAATGGACCCCTATGGACCCTGAAAGAAACAGCTTGCTGGGATAATCTAGGGGTATTGGCTTGGCCTTTCGTCGGTTCGTCTTCGGTAAGGTACACCGTAGTTCTAAGGCAGGAGCTGCCTTAAGCTAGGGCTGGATCTTATCTACAGCTCTCCCTGCATCACAATTCTCCGAAGCTGCAAATATATTCTATCCCGGAGGACGAGGAGCATGTCGATCATGCATCAACGGAGACATGCATCAACTAGATATCGAGGCTCTGCGGCCTGCCCGAGACTCGCTGTGACTTCATCACGCCATTCCCACTAAGACGCGGGGCATTCTCGCGGCATGAATAACGCAATCATGTCGATTGTTGTTCCTTCCTTTTGCTCCCTACCCTACTTCGGAACCTTTCCCACTTCAATTACGAATTCAAACCCCAACTTCACTCTGACTGGCTGCCTCTGCTATTGCCCAACGGTTGGCTAAGCTTCGAGATCAGGTTGACAGAATGGGATCAGAAGGACCACCACAGCAGAGATTCGAGACTCTGCAATTGCATGCCGGGTGAGACATCCTCACCACAAATGAATTGTGCAAAGATAATACTGGAGGATGTGCTGACATTGCTTTGTAGACAGGAGCCAGATAAAGCAACCAATGCCCGTGCAGTGCCCATCTATGCCACCACTGTAATTGCCATTGGTCCGCCCAACTGGAGCAAAAGGTTGACATGGGGATCTTTAGAGCTTTGTCTTCAATGACAGCGCTCATGGCGCTCGACTTTTCGGTCTCAAGGAGTTCGGCAACATCTACAGCCGCATCATGAACGTACGATTATGTTCACGACGTCCTTTTCAATTCCAATCGCCCAATTAGACCATCGACTAATATCTATAAATCTCTAGCCTACAGTCGATGTCTTCGAAAAGCGAATCGCAGCCCTCGAAGGCGGCGTCGCAGCCATTGCAGCCTCCTCCGGTCAGGCCGCCCAATTCATGACTATCGCCGCTCTCGCCCACACAGGCGACAACATAATCTCCACCTCCAATCTCTACGGCGGCACTTACAACCAATTCAAAGTTGCCTTTCCCCGCCTCGGCATAACCACCAAATTCGTCAAAGGAGACTCTGCAGCCGATTTTGAAGCCCTTATTGACGAAAAAACCAAAGCCGTATACCTTGAATCCATCGGAAACCCCCGCTACAACGTCCCAGACTTGGAAGCCATTGCAGAAGTCGCACACAAACACGGTGTCCCGGTCATAGTCGACAATACCTTCGGCGCAGGCGGCTATTTCATCCGTCCAATTGACCACGGCGCCGACATTGTGGTCCACAGCGCGACCAAATGGATAGGTGGCCATGGCACCACGATCGGGGGTATAGTAGTAGATAGTGGAAAATTCAATTGGGGTGCCAATGCATCTCGCTTCCCACAATTCAACGAACCCAGCGAAGGCTACCACGGTCTCAAATTCTGGGACACCTTCGGCCCCATCAGCTTCGCTATTCGCGTGCGTGTGGAAATTCTACGAGATATGGGCATGGCTCTAAACCCGTTTGCTGCGCAGCAATTTCTCTTGGGTATCGAAACACTAAGTTTGAGATGCGAGAGACACGCATACAATGCGCTGAAACTCGCGCACTGGCTTGAAAAGCATGAGAATGTAGCATGGGTTAGCTATCCCGGCTTGGAGTCCCATCAATCCCATAAATTAGCGCAGAAATACCTCCCAAGAGGCTACGGTGGCGTCTTATCATTCGGCGTCAAAGGCGGCGCAGCTGCTGGCAGCGAAGTCGTAGATGGTTTCAAACTCATTTCCAACCTCGCAAAGTTTGTACCCCTTCCCCAATCCCCTTCCCCCAACCTCCCTCCCCACCTCCCATTCCACAACATACTAACCCTCCCTCCCCTCCCTCCAGCGTCGGCGACTCCAAAACCCTAGCCATCCACCCCTGGACCACAACGCACGAACAGCTCTCCGAATCCGAGCGCATCGACTCCGGCGTAACTGAAGACCTAATCCGCATCTCCGTCGGCACAGAACATATCGATGATATCATTGCTGATTTCGAGCAGAGCTTTAAAGCTAGTGGGGCTGCGAGGCTGGATGCTAAGGGGGAGGGGCAGGAGAAGAATGGGGAGGTGAGGGGGGGGACGGAGGGGGAGAAACAAATGAGAAGCAATCTCGTGAGACGTATCGTGTCATTCTGCCAGTTTGGTAATGCAACAAGGATATTGCGGGTCGAAGATAGGTTTCGCTTCGCTTGTTGTTCTTCCTTTACTTCTGATATCCGCAGACTACGTAGGCGTCTTCTCAGAATGACCGCAACTCGGTTGCAATGTAAGGCTCTGGATGAGGCACGATGAGAGATAGAATAGCAATCAAAGATCGTCAACATCAACCACTGCAGAGGTACTGTCACTTACCCTATTCATTCACTGAATTATGTCTCTTGAAAGAGATGTGAATCCAACAAATAATGTATCCTTATTCAGGATTGGCTTAGGGCTAGAAGAATCACTAGCTGATCGACAAATCCACCGTCCGCGGGTTACGTAGCTAGAGNGTGGGATGAGGGTGGTGGATGGGATGAGATGAGGTGGGAGAGGTAGAGTTGTGGTTGGGTGGAAGGTGAGATAGAAGGGGTGGGGGGTTTAATCGTTGCTGCATGCACACGTACGTATATACTTCTGATACCAGAAAAAGCGATGGTCCTGATCCTTTTATCAAATCTTGCGTATACACCCTCCTTCTCTAATCCTACCCAAACGACCCCCTTCCATCCTCCCAAAAAGAAAAATCGCCCCCCCCCACTCCACTTCCCCTCAAGAACCCCCCCTCTCAACGCGCATGTAACCCCATCCACACTTCTAAACCCACTGATTACCACAAAGCGCACCCCTTACCGATAACCGTAACACGAGCATATAAGGGAAAAAAAGCGCGAATAAACATATACCCTTGCCTACGCTACGGAGGGAGGATGCAGGACAAGGAAGGTTGAGGGATTTCGGGGAAAGATGGATGGGGTTAGCGAGTTTGTAGGAGATTGGATGGGGATCTTGTTTTCTTTGTTTGGGGGACATAAAGTGATATCATGGGTTAATGAGGCGGGATACGGGTGTGGCAGATAAATTTTTTAAGGGTTTGCTTGTTTCGTTTGTTCATGATATCGTCTATCATGATGGATAAAACGCAGTAGCTTGCAAGAGGCTGCCATATAGGAATTCAGACCTGAGTATCCATATACATACAATCCTCTGGTTCTGCAACTCGAGTGGTTGGAGAGGCACCTTGCACATCAACACTCAACTCAACCCTAGATGTCTACTGAGGCCAGTCATGGGATCCGTACATCTCTTAGAACGCTCCGTCCAGTCATCCACGCCCTAGTCGCGCCTTTTCCTTCGCCTTCACGATCTCGTCTTCCCCAAGCCTAGGCCACCAGAGGTTTTCTTCGACCATTTCGCTTTCGGGGATGGTGTTGTCTTCGATATCATCAAGTTTTCGCGCGCTGGAGGATACAAGGTCATTCGATAAGTCAATATATTTGCGGCTCGTGGGCTCCTCGTCTAGGGTTAGATCGATGAAATTGGAGTTTCGACTCTGGGTGGCGGAAAGTGGAAAGAGCATATTCTTAGACGATATGGTAACGTTTTGAGGTTTAGGGCCGAATAGCCTTCGTCTTACCACTGTAGGCGTACTGGGGGGCGTACTGGCTTCGGCTTTGATCAGTGGTGAAGGGAGTTCCACTAGCTTGCTAAGCTCGCTGGTGAGCTTCATCTTTCGGGCCTTAATGATTCCACGCCGCTGGCGAGCAATCTCTTCACTTAGTTCCCCTTTCCCCTTCAATGCTTGCAACTTGTCGTTTCCTGCTTCATACGGCGCGGATCCCTCTTTCCGGGAGTCCATGGCAAATGGGCCACAGTAGTTTGGTCCTTTGGTAACGCCAAACTCGGGATCGTAGTCGAGTTGTCTAGAGTCAATGAGCTCGCGGCTAGTATCTCTGCCCACGGTACCAGGATCATCGTCATCTTTCCCAATGTTAAAACCGCTTCCGTCAGGTGCTCTGGCAAGACTAATTGGTTCCTCAACTGGGCCAGTTACGTCATCTTCGTCTCGGGTATGACGTCCACAAGGTGCAGAAGAAAGTATATAAACACCTCCATCGGCATCTCCAACGAGGATGTTCGTGCCATCAGGCGAAAGAGCTCCGCACTGTACTCCTGCCTGAAATTGAGCAACATTTCTTATGAGAACGTCTGCTGGGTGGCGGCGTATATCCCAAGCCTTGATCATACCATCAGAGGAGCCTGTGTAGAAAATGGTGCCACCAAGACCCCACAAACTCATCATAACACCGGTATCTACTTCTTCTCGGTCCCTAGTGTGATCCCAATCGATAATAGGCCTCCCATGCCGCAAGCGGTGCAGAGGCTCGTCTGGGCGACGGAAATCCCACACAAACGTGGTTCCGTCCGTGCACCCAGCTGTAACGATGTTAGGGTCCAATGGAGAAAAGGTGACATCTTGCATATCTAACGCAGAGCATTCGTACTCCATTGTATAGCGCTTACTAGAGCGCACATCCCACGTCCGAACGACGCTCTGAGTGCTTACTTTGTCAGTAAGGACATTGCCTGGAGAACCGCCCGTAGCAAAAAGCGGAGAACTAGGGTGCCAGGATGCTGCGTAGACACTTTGAGAAGATGGAGAGACTTTGATACATTGGAAGGCACGAGCGTCCCACAGCATGAGTTGGCCTGATTCATTGGCGTCATCGCCCCATTGGTGAAATCCAGCCAGGAGTAAATGACTTGTGTATGCTTGTGTGCCCCATCGCAAACATTCCGGATAGATTTGCCAGTCTGGTCTCATTTCTGCCCGGGAAGATGAGAAATGGCTGTGCGCAAGATTGTCGTCTTTAGAGTGGTAGATGCGTATGGAATCATGCGTAGTCTTTGTTGCAGTAGCAAAGAGACCGTCTACCTGTGTAGAAGCTTCAATGCTAGTAACCCAACCATCATGGCTTAGTGTACCTTGACAGGTCTTCGCGGAGGTATCCCAGATTTTGACTGTCTGATCATGACTGGCAGTATACATCCGATCACCACTAGGCGCGAACGCAATGGCAGTGACAGTCTTATATACCATAGGGTCGCAGGCATCATACACCGCTTGAACAGCGTTCGGTCCACCTGAGATAGACTGGGGCTTAGGTCGGTCCACCCTGTGATCAGGCAATTCTGTTATCATGTTCGAGTTGAGGTCCCCTAACAATAGATTACAGGGGCGATTGTACTGAAGATCCTCCTCGTTGGCATGAGCAGCAGCCCCGAAAGCATATGTCGTAGAGTCAGAGGCCCAAGCAGCTGTCACAACGTCACCAGATGCACCTTTCCAAGAACGCCATGGCTCGATTTTCTCCGCGTTCCGTAAGCGAAGCTCGTTTTGGCAATAAGAATGACGCCCCCTAGCGTTTGCACCGAGTTCGCGATGGCAAAGCAAGGATGCAGTAGACTGTTGAGATCGGTGAACCGGATCAACAACTCTAGACTCGATCATAATCAACTTTTTGGGCTTCAAGGATGTAAGAGAAGATGGCTTATGCGACTTAGAAGATAAGGGAACTTGTTTGGGAAGGATGTGATTATGAACAAGCTGCCTTTGCTCATCACCGTCAATCAAACACCAATCTTCCTCAGGACATGCCCTCGAAATATTCGAGTCATCCATGATAGCTTCGATGGCATGACGCTCGAGGTGAGGGTCGAGTGCAGTTGGTAGACGCCGCGATGCATGTATCTGCTGTCTCGTAGAATAGTTTTTGGTACAGTTTGCTAACTGTTGAAGGCTGGTCAGACCAGTTGTTGAAGCAGCATAAGGATTCCTATTGGTAGAGGCAAAGGCTCGGGATCTGTCAACGTTTCTGCGTTTCGTGGTGTACTTATACCTCTCCCATGGCAACTCCACACGGTTCTCTTTATCCGATGGGTTACCCTGGAATTGTGACGGTGATAGCGCCGGTGACGTTTGATAGAGTTCATTATCGACAACGCTGTTTGAGCCATTATCTCGATTAACAACCTCTGATGACCTTTGAGCAAGGCATTCCCCGCCAGAAATAGGGCTCAAGCTATATGTGTCTAAGTAATGTTGGACTTCGGCAAGTTGTGCCTTCGTACCTTTGCCTGAGGCAATAGTACGTAGTAGATCTCTTGTTTTTGGATCTGATTTGGCGCGCTCGATGAGCAATTCTGTAAGCTCATCGTGCCTGGGACGATAGTGTAGGGGTGCGTGAAGTTCCTTGATTCTGGTTGTTTGTAATGGGTTCCGATCATTTGAGCTTTGTTTGCTTTCGGATACTGCATGAGGTCCTTGGCTTGAGGCTTGAGAATCTTGTGTATTGCTAGCCTTCGGCGTCTTTTGCGCTCTTGAAGGGGTGTAGAACTTGTTACCCCGCCTACGTCGTTGGGCTGGGAATCTGCCACGATCGAACCCGGGTGGAAACGGTTCGTCTGAAGCAAAGTCGGCGTCTGATGGTTCTGTTGCAGGTATCTCTGTGTACACAATTGGGGATCCTTTTCTGACATGGTCGGTCCCTGATCGCTTGATTGATGCTTCGTCTGTAACAAGACTGGTGGCATGCGTAGAACTCATCAGATTCCTTCCGAGACTCTCGTTTTCGAGTCTACTTAGATAATTTGGCAAATCTGTAATCCTTGGGACACGGGATCCATGGCCTGTTCCCGCAACGTCATTTTCGGCTGTGACTTTGGCTTTGGTAAGAGTTTTGGTCTTATTTGCGGGCTCTGGGACATCTTCGCTCAAAGTCTTAATAGGAACTGCTATAGCTTGGGCAACCCTTAGAGAGAACTCGGTTCGCACAGAGCGCTTGATTTGCTCGTACTGGGTATCATTAGGACCATACAGGCCATGTAAGTCGAAAGATGGCAATGTGATCTTTGTGACTTCCATAGTGACCTGTCCAAATTAGTATAATCAATCCAGGGAAGATTCAAGTCTTGCGGGAGACCGCTTACATCCTTGGAAATAGACTTCAACTGATCTTTGGACAAAGCATATTTGTACCGTCTCTTCTGATTTTTCGCAATAGTATATATAAACTCTTCAAGTATCTCTGCCGACCGTAGATTAGAATCGGAATAGAAGACTTGATTTGATGACTTCGAAGTGAATCGAAAATTTGGAACAGTTGATGGCATGACATGCTGACAATCACGAATCGTCTGTAGTGGAGGCTCATGTGTCGATATTGGAGACGTATGCCCATTGCCGGGCATAGAGTCCTGAACTTGCAATCCACCAGTCCTTGCAAGCTTAGAGGGAGACCCTGGCTCGGGTGACAGGGTTGGGCGCTTCCGCTTCTTTGATGAAAGAGGACCTTCTATCGAAACCTTTTTATGCCTGTCCAGATCGAGACCCTGACCAACGTGGGAGGTCGGACTGATAGCATCTTCCGTTGTGAATCTTCGCCGTACGTCAGACTCCTCTGTGATGCAGCTTCCATGAGAGCTAGGTGTCCACTCATCCTTCCTTGGTCTTCCAAGCTTCTTTGGGGTCGCTGTGGAGGCTTGAAGCTTTTCCTCTAACGGATTGAGCGTTTTGTAGACCTCAGTCAGGGTATGACTGGCCTGGACAGCCGCTTGTCTGCGTACACGATTCGTTGAAGGAATGTCCCTGTTATTATCAGACAATGTACTCGACGCCAATGCGTGGTGTGGGGTCAATTGTGCAAGATACATTCGATGCTTTTCCAATACTGCTGAATCGAAGTGGTTGGCCAGGCGAGAGGCCGCTTCCTCAGCTCTTGAGGCGGCTGAGCTCAGTATCTGAAAGCTGTCATCTTGATCATGATCGGTAAGATCTATAATGTTTCTGGACAGCGCATTCTGCGTTTGCGCCATCGTGTCGTGTGGTATGCATGGGTAGAGGAGCTGGAAAGTGTTTGCTGTGGCAGCTGCTACAATTGTTGCCTGGAGTGCGGGAGGAGGACAGAAATAGTGAAACGAAGCCCCCAGCAGAAGCAAAATAGAACACGGCCGTAAGTTGAGGTGCAAGTGAGCGTCACTCAAAGGGAAAGAGCGAAGCAGCGCGTTCGCAACAAACCGGAGTATTGCCGAAGTTCAGCCGTGTGGGTTATCAAAGTGACAGCTATGATTCACTATTATATAAGATGATTTAGATAAGATCCCTAGATAAGGTTATTTAGGCTTGCTCATTCACTCTGGCCTTTCATATCTTTATCTGTGTGGCGACTTGAAGCGGTCAAATCCCAAGATCAATTGCTATTCGAATATTTGTACATTAAGCCTTCGATATTGACTTTGGCGGAGCTTTCAGCCCTCCAAATACAAGTGCACAAACTCCTAACATTCCAGAACCTCCTATAGCGTATGCAACATCCCTCCCTGCCCACCAATACAAGGTACAGAAAAGCAAGGGACCACAGGTCCGTCCAACCTGGCCTACAATAAGTCAATACACAATTCCCCAGATCCCTATACTGCGAGGACAACTCACCCCAACTCCGATGATTCCCCAATTTCCCGCCTCTCTCGCCCTCCGTAGCCTCAAAGCTACTCAAGCTGTTGAGTCCCGTCACAACTGTACCTGTGGTGATAGCCAATAACGTGGCGGCTCCCCATAATCCTGTCGGAGAAGTCAATCGACCAAGGGCGAAGAAGGCTGCTGCACAAGCTACCACTCCCAGTTGCACAACCCGTAATGGGTGCAATCTTCTCGTGACGGACCCTTGTAGTATTGAGGCGATCAAACCCATGAAGCCGAGTAGTCTGCCTGACTGGGAAGAAGTGTACCCGAACAAGTCAAAAGTCATAAAAGGGAGAGAAAACTCCATGCCGCTGAAAAACAATATAAAGATAAAATGCGTAAAATTAAGAAGTAAATGCGAGTTGGTACGTATGTGCTTTGGCTGGTCTGGAGTCTTCAGTATAGATCCATTCGTCGCTGGTCTTTCTCGCGCCGCGGGTAGTGTTTCCGGTAGATAATAATACAAATATAAAGTTTCAGTAACAATCAAGAAGAGCGAGAATCCAGCAGCCGTTGCGAACGGATTAGCAACAACCGTCTCAATGCTAGCCAAGGCCGCGCCCAGCGCAGGACCAAATGTAAATGCAATTGAGAAGCATACTCCAACCAGGGCCATAGTTGCTCCTCGCTGTTTGTCATCGCTAATATCCGCTGCCATGGCCGTGGCTAATTGGACGTTCCCTTCACTCAAGCCGCCTACGACCCTGCTTGCTAGGAAGGTACGGAAATCTGTAGCTGCGACCCACAGGGCCACTGACGCAATGTTCCCAGCCATTGACCACAGCAACGCTGTTCGCCGGCCATATCTGTCAGATAGTGTACCAATGATTGGCGATGCGATTGCTTGGAGGAAGGAAAACAGCGAGCCCAAGGCGCCTCCGAGAAGGACTATATCGTAGCGATCGCTGATGGGCCGAGAAAAGGACTGCTTGTAGGCATTGAGGCCGCGTAAGATACGATTGAGGAGGGAGGAAGAATCATTAGGTTCGAGGGTACGGTAGAACTGGAGGAGCTGTGGGAAGAGGGGTAGGATGAATGTGAAAGAGATCTATTTTAGTCAGCGGGTTGACAGGTGCTGTAACTGAAGAGCATTACCAGGTCGAGAAGTAGGGAAATGAAGATGACACGAAGGATTTGCTTTCGTTTAGCCGGTGATACTGGTGTTGCAGACATGTTTATTGCTGGCGGCTAAGCAATAGAAGAGCGCAGTCAATTGCAGCTCTCACAGAGGCTTGGATACATTAACAGCCAGGTCTGGGGTAAAAGCTTAGACAACAAGACGCTCAAGATGACAGAGTATCTTGTATACGTAGTAGGAGAGGGAAGTTTAGAGGGAGGCTGAAATGATTCGTCTATAAAGATGCAATAATAGGTCAATAATACGAGATCATCATCGACCGAGGCTGAGATCGTTAGCGCAGCCACCCGCCTAGTCTCCGACCCCAGAGCCGCCGACCTCGGGTGCTGCAAGGGAGTACGATATGAGGCTGCGATGTTGCTCGTGTGTACATGAGAGGAGACGATTTTGAGAATTGAACTTTCGGGCACCTTAGGTATCGCTGTTTATGGCTGTTTGAAGGAGAGCTGTGGAGAACTTGTTCATTGAATAATGCAATCGCAATCCAGTACCCTAGAATTATTTTCTCTCAGGTTGGTTAAGACTTTCGTTGCTTTGGCATGCGAAAGGAGGCATACTTGTCTGTCACTCTCTGTCGCTGACTGACTCACTACCTCCCCTCCACCTCCACCATCGATGCTGCAAGCCAAAGATGAAAAGCGGCATTCCCAGACTCTACCTCACCCTCCACTTCCCAACCAGCGAGCCGCTCAAAAACTTCCCCTCCCCCAAATCCCCACTATCACTCACGAACTCCTCCCTCAACTCCAAAACCTCCTGACAATAAATCAACCACATACTATACAACGCCTTCTCATCCCCAACAGGCCACTGGCCACCAACAACAATATCATTCGAAACCCACGCGCGTGTAATCTTCCCATCCGCAGCCATCACCGCATCTCCCGTTTCCAACAAACAGACTCTCAAGTCATGGTACGTCAGAATCGCATCAATCAATGCTCCCGAACCCCCCAGCCACTCGCAAAGCGTCATTTGTCGCTCCTGCTCTACTGCTAACACATAGGCCTCAGCCTTCCACGGCCCTGTCCCTTCACATGCCGTAGCCTTCTGTAGCTGCTCGATATGTGAACCCGCGGTCTGGAACCTCTGGATCATGTCTGGGGACAGAAGCGGCGAGTCGGCAATTGATTTGAATTGTTTTCTGTCCGCGGTTATTGTCATCAACTCGTCTTGTAGAGCGGTGATGGCTGTTTTGTGGGTTTCGCAGAGAGCGTCTTCGTAGGTGGCATTGTAATGCGGAGGGGGGTGTTGCTCTTGAGGTCGGTAGTGATAGACCTCCATGCCAGCGAAGAGTACTAATAGAGTTGTACCGAGGATTGGTACACTGGTGTGGATGTTAAGCTGCATGGCGTCAGGATTGAAAGTTGCAGATAAAGAATTTTCATTTCAGGGGTTTTGAAGTCAGGTTTTACTAACAGCAGACAATGATAGGAGCCGAAAGTGATGTCCTGAAAGTGACATGCAGGCCACATGTTTGCCACCACGATCTGTCCGAGGCAACGGCACAGACTGACCTTGATATAAATATTGTGAATATGAGTTTAAATTTTCTGCATGCCGCATCGATTACTATCGATGTATGGTGAACTCTTCTAAAGAAACAAAAGCACTACGACAAGGCTTCCAAGTCGATAGATTCTTGAAAAGTAAAGATAACAAGATATAGATATACATACACATGCGCTGCAAAGAACACTGTAGGGCCATCAGTGCGCAGGCTAAGTGATATTTCAGAAGATAGCAGTGCCATTAACGTGTGAACCCACACCACCTATCCAATTAAGCAGCATTAGTACAGTATCTGTCATCTTGGGATGGTCTTGACTTACCAGGGACATTAGCTGGTGCACTAGTGACGAAGAAGGTCCACCTCTTCTTCTCTTTGCACATCTCGGATAGCCTCTCCAAATCCACCATCTCCCCAAGAGGGCAGCCCCATAGCGCCAACAGATACTCATGCAGATGGTAGTCTATCATCGACACCCATTAGCTTCTCTCACAGATCACCTAATGCATGATGTTGCTTACCTTGATTAGTAGGCCAAGCCTCAAATGTAGGACTGTCTCCAGCGACAGCAGCGAAATAGCAGTCATGCAACCAATCAATCATTGGCTCTTCCTGCTTAACTCCCGCATACCGCTGTCCATCATCAGGTCCTAGCTGATGTGGCCGCAACGCTAGTCTCTTTCTCTCCTCCTGTGACTTGCTAAAATATGTCCGAATAAAGCCGCTCCTAATGAACAACAAATCCCCAACCTGGATATCGCCACCTTGAGCCTGTGGTCTAATATCGATCCCCTGCTCTTTCCCGCAAGCCTCGAGATCAGTATAGGATATACGTTCGGCTTCGTAAGAATCAAAGGCAATGCCTTTCTTATCGCAGTAGGAACGGTAGTCTAGGAGGATACCACGGCCTGCTATGCCGTGGTTGGCCCAATGATGGATGGAGCATTTATCGTTTGCTTTTTCGCCAACTATATCTGAGCCGTGGGTGTTGTTGTAGAAGGAGCCGGTTGGAACCCAGGCGAACTATCCCGAGGTTCAGCATGTGCACATCCCTAATTAGGGGTCGTTGCTAACGTGTCTGAAACCATCCCATTGTGTCCCGCTTTGCGTGTTGAGATGATATACATCGTCATAGGCAATGTTCTCTGCTAGGGTCTTAATCTTGTGCTCGAAGCTCTCTCGGGCGAAAGCTGGCGTTTCTGGGTGGTTCAGGGACCAACTAAGGCCCGGTTGTTAGCTCGTCATTCGAACAGGTTTGATACTCCGTACTTTACTGGAACCATATCTCCAGTCTTGATCTCGCTCGAAGCCGCAGCTTTGACTCTCGTAGGCGTGAGGAGATTTAAACGACCAATCTGTTGGAATTGTCAGTATGAATCCAATTGGCAATTGCCGAAACATTGACCATGTCGTTCTCGCCCCAAACCCAAGCAGTAGGTACTCCTTCGGGACCATATTTCGCTTGGGGGACATCCTTTCGCCGTGGAAACTTTGTGGAGTTGGGGTCGAATGGAATGTCTGTAGCGGTTTTGTTCATGGTGAGAAAGTCCTTGATTTGTGCTAATCTGCTTTGAGCTGTCGTAGTCATAACCTTGGGGTTAGAGAGCAGAGAGAGGGAGCGAGGAGATGATATGGATAAGGATTGATCACTGGTTCAATTGGAGTAACAATAGACATCGGACGCATATTACGCACCCCGCATTCCGCGGTAGACTCAAGAGGCCCCATTACGTAGCTTCCGACTTCCACTGCGGGGGATGGGTGGAGGGAAGCCAATCTTTCTTGATTTTTGCCGCGGCATCTCCTCAGCTCTGGGATGGGCTTGATCACCGGCCGCAGGAAGACCTTGACGACGCTGAGATTTTGAACTGGTGACTGAGCGGTCAATTGCTGTTAACCCTGGACGCCTCAATGGAAGGAGAGCCGAGGTAGGATAACCCTAACCCTAACCCCGAAATTGGTGTATGCATAAAGGTCTGAAAAGCTTGGCGCGCAAAATCAAAAAAATTTTCCACCCCGCGCATGATTGCCCCATACAAACCTGAAAAACTTTTATGACAATTTTCGAAATTTTTTTTGGGCCTGAACGATTATATAGCTATATAGGAATAATAAATAATACTAAATCAAAAATAACTTTGGCGGGAAAAAGGGCTCTATTACAAATCTAAGTTTGTATGCGATTTGGTCAGAAATCATGCGCTGGGGGTTTTTTTTTTGATTTTGCGCGCCAAGCTTTTCAGACCTTTATGCATACACCAAAAGACCGGCTGCTAGTGCCCTCACAATTCCCACTTCATTGTGCGTTTGTATGGAGTAGAACATTGTTGTCAAACCCTTGCACTCGTGGGAGGGCGCAAACTACGAGCTACCACATATAAAGCCCAGATCTGAGCTAATCCATACCAGCTCGAATTGTGAACACAACAGAGCAGAGCCTGGAAATCTGGAAGATTGCATTGACGAATCGCGGTCCCTTAGGTCTGTTTCTGAACTAAGATGTATTTTCTGTTGGATTTCTCCTACTGGTCATCAAGGCTGTAATTTGAAACGATAATAAGGGCAGCATAGGAAATGCCTCTGGGATGAATAAGACTGCCGCCCTGGCGTAACAGAAAGCGCACAACTTCCCACACGCTCATACACCGCTGTAAACGGGCCCCCGATAACATTTACCCTCTTTTCCAACGCCTCACTATATCACTACTGAGTGTTCAGCCCAATGTTTTACGATGTCAAGACTCAAGTACCATATGAGCAGAAACTATCTTCAACTCAGATCAAATAACACCTGCATACTGCAATTCACCGACCTTTTGTCAAGGTGATGAACTTCAACAGATTCTAGGAGATGCGTTAACCCAAGTGTAAAACTATCTATTTCATAGCATTGTACATGACATCCTTTTAAGGTCTTTACTATTTCTGTTCCTTCTGTTGAGCATACCCACTCTGTCCAGCAGGCGATACAGAATGTCATTTGCAAAATTGTTCTAGCGTACTCGTGTCTTCCGTAATGTCACAGCTTTTGCCCTTCAAATCATCCCTATGAGAGGCAAAACTGTATTACTTTCCGACTGTATTGTCACCCAGCAGCATCCTCACATCTCAAACAATCTTATCATACAGCGTTACCCCTTTGGCTTATGGATACAGACCCGCTAAAGATTATCCAGAGTCTTCTTCGGTTTTCGGCAGGCTCTTCAATCATGAAAGGCTCCGGTACTGTGTGGTACTTATGCCTTTCAGACTCTGCTCCATCATCTAGCCACCCTAGCAGCTAGTATATTGCTTCATCTTCAGATGTCTCCACAATGTATTCCTCCCCCATTTCTTGAATCTAATCGTCGAGTTGTTGGATCACTTCGACCACCGTTCTGCTGTGCGAATTGCTCTGCCGCCAACTTCAACAGAAATCTTGCCGACAAGCGTCTCAGGGAGTTATTAATCATAAAAAGCTCTAGACATCCCTCCTCATCCAGCGCTCTGAATTCTAGGCCGTGGTGCTCCAGTGCGATTTCTACACTTGATCTGCTTCCGCTTGCTGGAAGTCTGCTTGTGCCGATTTAGAGTATTTTTAGTGATTCTCGCATACAAGAGCTTGGACTCCCTTCACTATCACGCATGACAGTTTCGGGTTCTCTACACGTAATTGGATGGCCCAATACAAGTATCGTAGTGGGCCTGATCTACCCGCTGCAAATAATGACGCCTCATAAACTTTCCGCCATTACTCTAGCGCTCCAGAGGGATATTCACTCCTTTCCACCCTGGGACATGGAACACGAGGGTCTAGTGCGTTACCGCAGACGACTACGGCGCAGTGCCCGTACATCGTGGGTCCAAGAGTGGTGATGTTTGTGCGGGTTGGATGGTCCAGGTTTGTTGATTGGGGTTGGTTTTATTATGAGGGTTTCGATGGGGGATTTAAAGGATTGTGGGAATAGTCGGGTGCTGTCTTTGGTGTCATGGCCTTGGAACGATGCGTCAAGGTAGACATGGCATTGGTCAAAAACCAATGAAGACTAAACTTATGTGTACATATTTCATCGAGTCCTCATTGAATATAGGAGAAGAGTCTCAACCCTCGATACGCACAACCTGTTGCTAGCTAAGCCAGGTGCCCGGACAAAGCAAAACAAGGAGCCTCTATGCCTCATACAGGCAAGGAAAATGTTTAGTAAAATTTCCAACAAATGTGGATACCTTTGTCCAACTCATTATTTAGACTCAGAGGATCCAGACACCAAGAATTCAGACTCAGAGAATTCATACTCAGAGGACTCAGACACACCTTCATCTCCTAGCTTCTTCTTCAACAGCTTGACTATCCCATCATGTCCTAGTTCAATTGCATGATCCAACAGTGTACAACCTTGGTGGTCCCGATAGTCCGCTGCTACATCATCGCAATCCAGTAGCAGCCTGACTGTCTTCTTGCCTCCATGTTTAATTGCATAATATAACGGTGTACGGCCCTCTTCGTCCTTGGAATCAGCCGCAACATCGTCCTGATCTAGTAGTAGCTTTACTACCTGCTCCCCATTCCTATCCTCAGCTGCCCACGATAGAGGTGTCCGACCATCGATATCTTGGGAATCAGTTGCTACATCTTTTCGATCTAGTAGTAGCTTGACTACACCCTTACGTCCCCACTCAGCTGCCAGCGATAGAGGTGTCCGTCGATTCTTAGCCTGAGAATCTGCCGCCACATTATCCTGATCCAACAGCAGCTGTACTACTGCCGTATGCCCATTCATAGCTGCCCACGATAGGGGTGTCCAACCATCCTCATCCTGAGAATCTGCTGCCACATCGTCCCGATCTAAGAGCAGCTGTACTACTGCCGTATGCCCATTCATAGCTGCCCACGATAGGGGTGTCCGACCATGTTTATCCTGAGAATCTGCTGCCACATCGTCCCGATCTAAGAGCAGCTGTACTACTGCCGTATGCCCATTCATAGCTGCCCACGATAGGGGTGTCCAACCATGTTTATCCTGAGAATCTGCTGCCACATCGTCCCGATCTAAGAGCAGCTGTACTACTGCCGTATGCCCATTCATAGCTGCCCACGATAGGGGTGTCCAACCATGTTTATCCTGAGAATCTGCTGCCACATCGTCCCGATCTAAGAGCAGCTGTACTACTGCCGTATGCCCATTCATAGCTGCCCACAATAGAGGTGTCCAACCATTTTTATCCTGAGAATCTGCTGCCACATCGTCCCGATCTAAGAGCAGCTTTACTACTGCTGTATGCCCCTTCTCAGCTGCCCGAAATAGGGGTGTCTGACTATATGTATCCTGAGAATCTGCCGCCACATCATCCCGATCCAACAGCAGCTGTACTACTGCCGTATGCCCATTCATAGCTGCCCACGATAGGGGTGTCCAACCATCTTCATCCTGAGAATCTGCTGCCACATCGTCCCGATCTAAGAGCAGCTGTACTACTGCCGTATGCCCATTCATAGCTGCCCACGATAGGGGTGTCCAACCATGTTTATCCTGAGAATCTGCTGCCACATCGTCCCGATCTAAGAGCAGCTGTACTACTGCCGTATGCCCATTCATAGCTGCCCACGATAGGGGTGTCCAACCATGTTTATCCTGAGAATCTGCTGCCACATCGTCCCGATCTAAGAGCAGCTGTACTACTGCCGTATGCCCATTCATAGCTGCCCACAATAGAGGTGTCCGTCGATTCTTAGCCTGAGAATCTGCCGCCACATTATCCTGATCCAATAGCAGCTGTAATACTGCTATATGCCCCTCCTTAGCTGCCCAAAATAGGGGTGTCTGACCATCCTCATCCTGAGAATCTGCTGCCACATCGTCCTGATCTAAGAGCAGCTTTACTACTGCCGTATGCCCATTCTCAGCTGCCCAAGATAGGGGTGTCCGACTAGCACTGTCTTTAAGGTTCACCGCTGGTTCGGCTTCTAGATATCTCTTTGCAAGATCTCTTACATTAAAGTATGCGGTAAGGTGCAGACCGGTGAATTGTTGTCGAACTTCCGTTACAGTTCGGTAAGGATAGACGTCTTCTTTAATCAAATTCTGACTGGCGCAAGAAACTTTTCTCTTATCCAATAGGAAGGTCATTGCTACGTCGCCAATAGAATTTTCCGCTCGAGAGGCATGAAGACCCCAGTTTCTAGCTGCATAGTCAAGCAAGCAATTCTTTTCTATACGAGCGTCGTACTCTTCATCTGACGAGCAGTCGCCGCTTTCAAATTCATCAAATGAGAGATATGTAAGACAAGTCTCTGCAATCTGGGTATGAGCATGAGGGAACCATTTGTGCTTCGAATCCCTGAAATATTCTTCAACTGTGAAATGTACGAGGCGTATTGTGTCGCTTTCAACGTCGATTGTGACCAATCCAGCCGAAACCGACACAATAAGGGCTTCGTCTGGTATTGCTTCGTCGTCCAACTCATGGTCCCCAGGTTGGATAGCCAACGCCTCCTTTAGTTCCTCTAATATTAGAGGTCGAAGCGCATTCGATATCCAAGCTAAAGCGGATAATGCAAGCTGGCTATGCTCCTGTACTTGGCCCTGGATGCGATGCATTGCTTCATCATATGTTTCGTTCAATTTGGTTGGCAGGAATTCTAAAGCCTTCCGAAGGTTACGGATACTTGTTTGACATCCGAGTCGGTCTAAATGCAGACGCGGTAGCAAGAACCTAGAAATGTGATCAGCCAATTCTCAGACCCAATTTGGCCGCTGAAGAATGACTAACATTCCTTGGGCCTTCTCGGTCAATGTACCAACGATCGTATTGGCAAGCTCAGCATCACCCATTATCTTGTCGGCAAACCTAAATTGGGAGGGATTTGCAATTCGCGAACGTACATATGATTCGATATCCGAGTCTACGGCACGTATGTCAAGACGAGCGGACCCCGTCAGTTGTTCTTGGATGACACGATTTTCTCGTGATGTGAAAAACAGGGTGTATCCTTTGGAGGCGCTCCCTTGCTTCCGCAATTTTAGAAGCTCCTCAAGTAAAGGAAGTTGTAGCACATCCTCATCCTCATCTCTGAAATGTTCATCCAAAGCATCTATGAGAATGAAACATCTCCGGAAGGAATTTGGAAAGGACGAGAGTAGACTTAAATGACTCTCAAGTGATAACGAGCGTTGACCTTGCTCGTGTGAGCAGTAGAAGTTGACAACATCGACTGGCATATCTTTCTGCTGTGAGACTATCTGCTTTACCAGACTTGAGATCAGGTTGATTGTAGTCTGATTTGTACGATCCTTGTAGTCACAGTAGACAAAGGATATTGATACATCTTCTCCGACAAAAATTTGTTGAAGATTTTCAATAACAATTGACCTACATGTCATCAATTAGCCAGACCTCTGACTGAGAAGATACGCTGTGCAAGAGCATACGTACGTCATGACGGATTTCCCCGCTCCGGCTGTCAGTATTGTCAGTCTAAACTGTCAAACAAGTATCGGTGGACTCACGTATGCCGGGACACCATAGCGTTGAAGGGGACTCATCGTGACCATTTCGCCATGCTTTGAAAGCATCTGAATCCAACAGCCACCATCCTGTACCAGGATGCCTCTTGGAGAGGATGTCCCTCTGCTTCTCTTCGAAGTTCAAGTTTGAGAGCCATTTCAGGATCTTCTGATTCTGTTCCAAGTTATGCCATTCTTTCTGTTCTTGTCTCGCTTGTCTCGTCTCTTTATGGGTCATAATCCCTAGCGTCATAGTATCTATTGATACCAATTTGTTGAAGATCTCACAATGATGGCGGAGTTTGTCTACGGAATTCTGTACGCGTTTGTTGAGGAAAGCGCTCTTCAATCTCTCCCAACCCAATCTATGACCCTTGCTCTTCCGCTTCAGCTCATTTAACAGCTTTTCTAGCTCTTCGTTGCAGGATTGAATAGACAAATTTGTTTCAGCGGCCGAGGGAGCATCCGGTCCTAACTCTGACAGCAACGCGGACCTTCGATTCTCGAAAGCTTCTCTGAAATCCACGTTCAAAAGCAAATTCGTATTCGTCTCTGATAGGACGGTTTTAAGGCTTTGTAGGTCCCTTCTGAACCCTTCCACGTCTGCGGGTGCATCTTTCCAATCTAGCCCAAACTCAGCAACAACCTGAGTAATCTGAATAGCTAATCCAAGAACGCCGACAACCCCAGCTGCGACTCCGAAGGCTTCTGCCATAGTATGAACCAGCAATGGTTGATGCAATTGCTTCTTTCTCTCAACACATTACAGGCTCTGGTGCAAGGCGCTAAGGTATAAAATATTTGCGGTTTAGGATTTCTTGCTTTGAACTTCTCCAAATAAGTTACTGCATAGCACTGCGATGAATAAGAATCAGGAGTGTGTATCAATCAGCGGTGGAGCAATGCAAAAAGTAAGCATGATAAGGCCAGTGTCCATAGTGGGGTCTTGGGATCTAGCCTGGTTTAGGACGCGGCTCATGCACGAACACGTAGCGAGTTAGTGCGATGGAGACAACGGCTCTCAAATCGCTAAGTTACTTGTGCTCTGAGACGGTTGAAGAAAATACAATATTTTGCTTAATCCGTATGGCTTTTCCTTCACATACCACCATTCGTTCACCTGTAGTTGCGCTTACCAGATTTTGAAACTTGAGTAGCTGAAGCACAGTTGACAGAAACCCACCGTGACGACCTGGCGTATAGCCACATCCTCCACTGTGTTCATCACTAGCTATCTTCTAAACGTCGTCTCCCGGCTTATGAGTTCTTTGCATGGTTCCAATTATAACATCTACCACATCGGCAGTAGTAGTGTTCTTGAGCTTTACGGCTATTAACAAAAAAAAAAAAA